>JALGBA010000814.1:0-19714 GCA_023970755.1 Azemiops feae
GGGAACCTGAATATATATATACTTTTCGAATTTGAGGTCAGTTTCACATTTTGACTTTTCATGCTTTATTGGATTTTTGCCAACAAATGAAAGATAAACCCTGGCTAACTTCTCAGGGGGAGGTCGCACCGGGAAAACATATGGTTTTCCGGCTTCCCCAATTTGGCGGGAACCTGAATATATGTTTACTTTTCGAATTTGAGGTCAGTTTCATATTTTGACTTTTTATGCTTTATTGGATTTTTTCCTAGAATGCAAGATACATCCTTGGCTAACTTCTCAGGGGGAGGTCGCATCCGGAAAACATATGGTTTTTCGGCTTCCCCAACCTGGGGGGAACCTGAATATATATATACTTTTCGAATTTGAGGTCAGTTTCACATTTTGACTTTTCATGCTTTATTGGATTTTTGCCAACAAATGAAAGATAAACCCTGGCTAACTTCTCAGGGGGAGATCGTATCCGGAAAACATGGTTTTTTGGCTTCCCCAACCTGGCGGGAACCTGAATATATGTATACTTTTCGAATTTGAGGTCAGTTTCACATTTTGACTATTCATGCTTTATTGGATTTTTGCCAACAAATGCAAGATACATCCTGGGCTAACTTCTCAGGGGGATGTCGCATCCGGAAAATGTATGGTTTTTCGGCTTCCCCAACCTGGCAGGAACCTGAATATATGTATACTTTTCGAATTTGAGGTCAGTTTTACATTTTGACATTTCATTCTTTATTGGATTTTTGCTAACAAATGCAAGATACATCCTGGCCTTACTTCTCATGGGCAGGTCGCATCCGGAAAACATATGATTTTTCAGCTTCCCGAACCTGGGGAAAACCTGAATATATGTATACTTTTCGAATTTGAGGTGAGTTTCACATTTTGACTTTTCATGCTTTATTGGATTTTTGCCAACAAATGAAAGATAAACCCTGACTAACTTCTCAGGGGGAGGTCGTATCCGGAAAACATGGTTTTTTGGCTTCCCCAACCTGGCGGGAACCTGAATATATGTATACTTTTCGAATTTGAGGTCAGTTTCACATTTTGACTTTTCATGCTTTATTGGATTTTTGCCAACAAATGCAAGATACATCCTGGCCTAACTTCTCAGGGGGAGGTCGCACCGGGAAAACATGGTTTTCCGGCTTCCCCAATTTGGCGGGAACCTGAATATATGTTTACTTTTCGAATGTGAGGTCAGTTTCATATTTTGACTTTTCATGCTTTATTGGATTTTTTCCTAGAACGCAAGATACATCCTTGGCTAACTTCTCAGGGGGAGGTCGCATCCGGAAAACATATGGTTTTTCGGCTTCCCCAACCTGGGGGGAACCTGAATATATATATACTTTTCGAATTTGAGGTCAGTTTCACATTTTGACTTTTCATGCTTTATTGGATTTTTGCCAACAAATGAAAGATAAACCCTGGCTAACTTCTCAGGGGGAGATCGTATCCGGAAAACATGGTTTTTTGGCTTCCCCAACCTGGCGGGAACCTGAATATATGTATACTTTTCGAATTTGAGGTCAGTTTCACATTTTGACTATTCATGCTTTATTGGATTTTTGCCAACAAATGCAAGATACATCCTGGGCTAACTTCTCAGGGGGAGGTCGCATCCGGAAAATGTATGGTTTTTCGGCTTCCCCAACCTGGCAGGAACCTGAATATATGTACACTTTTCGAATTTGAGGTCAGTTTCACATTTTGACATTTCATGCTTTATTGGATTTTTGCTAACAAATGCAAGATACATCCTGGCCTTACTTCTCATGGGGAGGTCGCATCCGGAAAACATATGATTTTTCGGCTTCCCCAACCTGGGGGGAACCTGAATATATGTATACTTTTCGAATTTGAGGTCAGTTTCACATTTTGACTTTTCATGCTTTATTGGATTTTTCCAACAAATGCAAGATACCCTGGCTAACTTCTCAGGGGGAGGTCGCATCCGGAAAACATGGTTTTTCGGCTTCCCCAACCTGGCGGGAACCTGAATATATGTATTACTTTTCGAATTTGAGGTCAGTTTCACATTTTGACTTTTCATGCTTTATTGGATTTTTGCCAACAAATGAAAGATAAACCCTGGCTAACTTCTCAGGGGGAGGTCGTATCCGGAAAACATGGTTTTTCGGCTTCCCCAACCTGGCGGGAACCTGAATATATGTATACTTTTCGAATTTGAGGTCAGTTTCACATTTTGACTATTCATGCTTTATTGGATTTTTGCCAACAAATGCAAGATACATCCTGGGCTAACTTCTCAGGGGGAGGTCGCATCCTGAAAATGTATGGTTTTTCGGCTTCTCCAACCTGGCAGGAACCTGAATATATGTATACTTTTCGAATTTGAGGTCAGTTTCATATTTTGACATTTCATGCTGTATTGGATTTTTGCTAAGAAATGCAAGATACATCCTGGCCTTACTTCTCATGGGGAGGTCGCTTCCTGAAAATGTATGGTTTTTCGGCTTTCCCAACCTGGGGGGAACCTGAATATATGTATACTTTTCGAATTTGAGGTCAGTTTCACATTTTGACTTTTCATGCTTTATTGGATTTTTTCCAAGGAATGCAAGATACATCCTGGCCTAACTTCTCAGGGGGAGGTCGCACCGGGAAGACATGGTTTTCCGGCTTCCCCAATTTGGCGGGAACCTGAATATATGTTTACTTTTCGAATTTGAGGTCAGTTTCATATTTTGAGTTTTCATGCTTTATTGGATTTTTTCCAAGGAATGCAAGATACATCCTGGGCTAACTTCTGAGGGGGAGGTCGCATCCAGAAAACGTACGGTTTTTCGGCTTCCCCAACCTGGCGGGAACCTGAATATATGTATACTTTTCGAATTTGAGGTCAGTTTCACATTTTGACTTTTCATGCTTTATTGGATTTTTGCCAACAAATGCAAGATACATCCTGGGCTAACGTCTCAGGGGGAGGTCGCATCCGGAAAATGTATGGTTTTTCGGCTTTCCCAACCTGGCGGGAACCTGAATATATGTATACTTTTCGAATTTGAGGTCAGTTTCACATTGTGACTATTCATGCTTTATTGGATTTTTGCCAACAAATGCAAGATACATCCTGGGCTAACTTCTCAGTGGGAGGTCGCATCCGGAAAATGTATGGTTTTTCGGCTTCCCCAACCTGGCAGGAACCTGAATATATGCATACTTTTCGAATTTGAGGTCATTTTCACATTTTGACTTTTCATGCTTTATTGGATTTTTGCCAACAAATGCAAGATACATCCTGGGCTAACGTCTCAGGGGGAGGTCGCATCCGGAAAATGTATGGTTTTTCGGCTTCCCCAATTTGGCGGGAACCTGAATATATGTATACTTTTCGAATTTGAGGTCAGTTTCACATTTTGACTACTCATGCTTTATTGGATTTTTGCCAACAAATGTAAGATACATCCTGGCCTTACTTCTCATGGGGAGGTCGCATCAGGAAAACATATGATTTTTCGGCTTCCCCAACCTGGGGAAAAACTGAATATATGTATACTTTTCGAATTTGAGGTGAGTTTCACATTTTGACTTTTCATGCTTTATTGGATTTTTGCCAACAAATGAAAGATAAACCCTAGCTAACTTCTCAGGGGGAGGTCGTATCCGGAAAACATGGTTTTGGCTTCCCAAACCGTGGCGGAACCTGAATATTGTTCTTTTCGAATTTGAGGTCAGGTTTCACATTTTGACTTTCTGCTTAGGGAATTGGATTTTTTTGTCAATACAATTCAAGATACATCCTGGCCTAACTTCTCGGGGAGGTCCCGCACCGGGAAAACATAGGTTTTCCCGGCTTCGCCATTTGGCGGGAACCTGAATATATGTTTACTTTTCGATTTGAGGTCAGTTTCATATTTTTTGACTTTTCATGCTTTATTGATTTTTTCCTAGATGCGTACATCCTTGGCTAACTCTCAGGGGGAGGTCGCATCCGGAAAACATATGTTTTTCGGCTTCCCCAACCTGGGGGGAACATGAATATATGTATACTTTTCGAATTTGAGGTCAGGTTCACATTTTGACTTTTCATCCTTTATTGGATTTTCATGCTTTATTGGATTTTTGCCAACAAATGCAAGATACAACCAGGGCTAACTTCTCAGGGGGAGATCGCAGACGGAAAACATATGGTTTTTCGGCTTCCCCAACCTGGGGGGAACATGAATATATGTAAACTTTTCGAATTTGAGGTCAGGTTCACATTTTGACTTTTTATGCTTTATTGGCTTTTTGCCAACAAATGCAAGATACATCCTGGCCTTCCTTCTCATGGGGTATGTCGCATCCGGAAATATTAATTTTTACGGCTTCCCCAACTGGGGGAACCTGAATATCTGTATACGTTTGATTTGAGGTCAGTTTCACATTTTGACTTTTCATGCTTTATTGGATTTTTGCCAACAAATGAAAGATACATCCTGGCCTTACTTCTCATGGGGAGGTCGCATCCGGAAAATATATGATTTTTCGGCTTCCCCAACCTGGGGGGAACCTGAATATATGTATACTTTTCGAATTTAAGTTCAGTTTCACATTTTGACTTTTCATGCCCTATTGGATTTTTGCCAACAAATGAAAGATAAACCCTAGCTAACTTCTCAGGGGGAGGTCGTATCCGGAAAACATGGTTTTATGGCTTCCCCAACCTGGTGGCAACCTGAATATATGTATACTTTTCGACTTTGAGGTCAGTTTCACATTTTGACTTTTCATGCTTTATTGGATTTTTGCCAACAAATGCAAGATACATCCTGGGCTAACGTCTCAGGGGGAGGTCGCATCCGGAAAACATATGGTTTTTCGGCTTCCCCAACCTGGCGGGAACCTGAATATATGTATACTTTTCGAATTTGAGGTCAGTTTCACATTTTGACTTTTCATGCTTTATTGGATTTTTGCCAACAAATGCAAGATACATCCTGGGCTAACGTCTCAGGGGGAGGTCGCATACGGAAAATGTATGGTTTTTCGGCTTCCCCAACCTGGCGGGAACCTGAATATATGTATACTTTTCGAATTTGAGGTCAGTTTCACATTTTGACTATTCATGCTTTATTGGATTTTTGCTAACAAATGCAAGATACATCCTGGCCTTACTTCTCATGGGGAGGTCGCATCCGGAAAACATATGATTTTTCGGCTTCCCCAACCTGGGGGGAACCTGAATATATGTATACTTTTTGAATTTGAGGTCAGTTTCACATTTTGACTTTTCATGCTTTATTGGATTTTTGCCAACAAATGAAAGATAAACCCTGGCTAACTTCTCAGGGGGAGATCGTATCCGGAAAACATGGTTTTTTGGCTTCCCCAACCTGGCGGGAACCTGAATATATGTATACTTTTCGAATTTGAGGTCAGTTTCACATTTTGACTATTCATGCTTTATTGGATTTTTGCCAACAAATGCAAGATACATCGTGGGCTAACTTCTCAGGGGGAGGTCGCATCCGGAAAATGTATGGTTTTTCGGCTTCTCCAACCTGGCAGGAACCTGAATATATGTATACTTTTCGAATTTGAGGTCAGTTTCATATTTTGACATTTCATGCTGTATTGGATTTTTGCTAAGAAATGCAAGATACATCCTGGCCTTACTTCTCAGGGGGAGGTCGCATCCGGAAAATGTATGGTTTTTCGGCTTCCCCCACCTGGCGGGAACCTGAATATATGTATACTTTTCGAATTTGAGGTCAGTTTCACATTTTGACTTTTCATGCTTTATTGGATTTTTTCCAAGAAATGCAAGATACATCCTGGCCTAACTTCTCAGGGGGAGGTCGCACCGGGAAAACATATGGTTCTTCTGCTTCCCCAACCTGGGAGGAACCTGAATATATGTATACTTTTCGAATTTCAGGTCAGTTTCACATTTTGACTATTCATGCTTTATTAGATTTTTGCCAACAAATGCAAGATACATCCTGGGCTAACTTCTCAGGGGGAGGTCGCACCCGGAAAATGTATGGTTTTTCGGCTTCCCCAACCTGGGGGGAACCTGAATATATGTATACTTTTCGAATTTGAGGTCAGTTTCACATTTTGACTTTTCATGCCCTATTGGATTTTTGCCAACAAATGAAAGATAAACCCTGGCTAACTTCTCAGGGGGAGGTCGTATCAGGAAAACATGGTTTTATGGCTTCCCCAACCTGGCGGCAACCTGAATATATGTATACTTTTCGACTTTGAGGTCAGTTTCACATTTTGACTTTTCATGCTTTATTGGATTTTTTTCAAGGAATGCAAGATACATCCTGGCCTAACTTCTCAGGGGGAGGTCGCACCGGGAAAACATGGTTTTCCGGCTTCCCCAATTTGGCGGGAACCTGAATATATGTTTACTTTTCGAATTTGAGGTCAGTTTCATATTTTGAGTTTTCATGCTTTATTGGATTTTTTCCAAGGAATGCAAGATACATCCTGGGCTAACTTCTGAGGGGGAGGTCGCATCCAGAAAACGTATGGTTTTTCGGCTTCCCCAACCTGGCGGGAACCTGAATATATGTATACTTTTCGAATTTGAGGTCAGTTTCACATTTTGACTTTTCATGCTTTATTGGATTTTTGCCAACAAATGCAAGATACATCCTGGGCTAACGTCTCAGGGGGAGGTCGCATCCGGAAAATGTATGGTTTTTCGGCTTCCCCAACCTGGCAGGAACCTGAATATATGTATACTTTTCGAATTTGAGGTGAGTTTCACATTTTGACTATTCATGCTTTATTGGATTTTTGCCAACAAATGCAAGATACATCCTGGGCTAACTTCTCAGCGGGAGGTCGCATCCGGAAAATGTATGGTTTTTTGGCTTCCCCAACCTGGCAGGAACCTGAATATATGTATACTTTTCGAATTTGAGGTCAGTTTCACATTTTGACTTTTCATGCTTTATTGGATTTTTGCCAACAAATGCAAGATACATCCTGGGCTAACGTCTCAGGGGGAGGTCGCATCCGGAAAATGTATGGTTTTTCGGCTTCCCCAACCTGGCGGCAACCTGAATATATGTATACTTTTCTAATTTGAGGTCAGTTTCACATTTTGACATTTCATGCTTTATTGGATTTTTTCTAACAAATGCAAGATACCTCCTGGCCTAACTTCTCATGGGGAGGTCGCATCTGGAAAACATATGGTTTTTCGGCTTCCCCAACCTGGGGGGAACCTGAATATATATATTCTTTTCGAATTTGATGTCAGTTTCACATTTTGACTTTTCATGCTTTATTGGATTTTTGCCAACAAATGAAAGATAAACCCTGGCTAACTTCTCAGGGGGAAGTCGTATCCGGAAAACAAGGTTTTTTGGCTTCCCCAACCTGGCGGGAACCTGAATATATGTATACTTTTCGAATTTGAGGTCAGTTTCACATTTTGACTATTCATGCTTTATTGGATTTTTGCCAACAAATGCAAGATACATCCTGGGCTAACTTCTCATGGGGAGGTCGCATCCGGAAAATGTATGGTTTTTCGGCTTCCCCAACCTGGCAGGAACCTGAATATATGTAGACTTTTCGAATTTGAGGTCAGTTTTACATTTTGACATTTCATTCTTTATTGGATTTTTGCTAACAAATGCAAGATACATCCTGGCCTTACTTCTCATGGGGAGGTCGCATCCGGAAAACATATGATTTTTCGGCTTCCCCAACCTGGGGAAAACCTGAATATATGTATACTTTTCGAATTTGAGGTGAGTTTCACATTTTGACTTTTCATGCTTTATTGGATTTTTCCCAACAAATGCAAGATACATCCTGGGCTAACGTCTCAGGGGGAGGTCGCATCCGGAAAATGTATGGTTTTTCGGCTTCCCCAACCTGGCAGGAACCTGAATATATGTATACTTTTCGAATTTGAGGTGAGTTTCACATTTTGACTATTCATGCTTTATTGGATTTTTGCCAACAAATGCAAGATACATCCTGGGCTAACTTCTCAGCGGGAGGTCGCATCCGGAAAATGTATGGTTTTTTGGCTTCCCCAACCTGGCAGGAACCTGAATATATGTATACTTTTCGAATTTGAGGTCAGTTTCACATTTTGACTATTCATGCTTTATTGGATTTTTGCCAACAAATGCAAGATACATCCTGGCCTAACTTCTCATGGGGAGGTCGCATCCGGAAAATGTATGGTTTTTCGGCTTCCCCAACCTGGCAGGAACCTGAATATATGTATACTTTTCGAATTTGAGGTCAGTTTCACATTTTGACTTTTCATGCTTTATTGGATTTTTGCCAACAAATGCAAGATACATCCTGGGCTAACGTCTCAGGGGGAGGTCGCATACGGAAAATGTATGGTTTTTCGGCTTCCCCAACCTGGCGGGAACCTGAATATATGTATACTTTTCGAATTTGAGGTCAGTTTCACATTTTGACTATTCATGCTTTATTGGATTTTTGCTAACAAATGCAAGATACATCCTGGCCTTACTTCTCATGGGGAGGTCGCATCCGGAAAACATATGATTTTTCGGCTTCCCCAACCTGGGGGGAACCTGAATATATGTATACTTTTTGAATTTGAGGTCAGTTTCACATTTTGACTTTTCATGCTTTATTGGATTTTTGCCAACAAATGAAAGATAAACCCTGGCTATCTTCTCAGGGGGAGGTCGTATCCGGAAAACATGGTTTTTTGGCTTCCCCAACCTGGCGGGAACCTGAATATATGTATACTTTTCGAATTTGAGGTCAGTTTCACATTTTGACTTTTCATGCTTTATTGGATTTTTTCCAAGAAATGCAAGATACATCCTGGCCTAACTTCTCAGGGGGAGGTCGCACCGGGAAAACATGGTTTTCCGGCTTCCCCAATTTGGCGGGAAACTGAATATATGTTTACTTTTCGAATTTGAGGTCAGTTTCATATTTTGAGTTTTCATGCTTTATTGGATTTTTTCCAAGGAATGCAAGATACATCCTGGGCTAACTTCTGAGGGGGAGGTCGCATCCAGAAAACGTATGGTTTTTCGGCTTCCCCAACCTGGCGGGAACCTGAATATATGTATACTTTTCGAATTTGAGGTCAGTTTCACATTTTGACTTTTCATGCTTTATTGGATTTTTGCCAACAAATGCAAGATACATCCAGGGCTAACGTCTCAGGGGGAGGTCGCATCCGGAAAATGTATGGTTTTTCGGCTTCCCCAACCTGGCGGGAACCTGAATATATGTATACTTTTCGAATTTGAGGTCAGTTTCACATTTTGACTATTCATGCTTTATTGGATTTTTGCCAACAAATGCAAGATACCTCCTGGCCTAACTTCTCATGGGGAGGTCGCATCTGGAAAACATATGGTTTTTCGGCTTCCCCAACCTGGGGGGAACCTGAATATATATATTCTTTTCCAATTTGATGTCAGTTTCACATTTTGACTTTTCATGCTTTATTGGATTTTTGCCAACAAATGAAAGATAAACCCTGGCTAACTTCTCAGGGGGAGGTCGTATCCGGAAAACATGGTTTTTTGGCTTCCCCAACCTGGCGGGAACCTGAATATATGTATACTTTTCGAATTTGAGGTCAGTTTCACATTTTGACTATTCATGCTTTATTGGATTTTTGCCAACAAATGCAAGATACATCCTGGGCTAACTTCTCATGGGGAGGTCGCATCCGGAAAATGTATGGTTCTTCTGCTTCCCCAACGTGGGAGGAACCTGAATATATGTATACTTTTCGAATTTGAGGTCAGTTTCACATTTTGACTATTCATGCTTTATTGGATTTTTGCCAACAAATGCAAGATACATCCTGGCCTTACTTCTCATGGGGAGGTCGCATCCGGAAAACATATGATTTTTCGGCTTCCCCAACCTGGGGAAAACCTGAATATATGTATACTTTTCGAATTTGAGGTGAGTTTCACATTTTGAATTTTCATGCTTTATTGGATTTTTGCCAACAAATGAAAGATAAACCCTGGCTAACTTCTCAGGGGGAGGTCGTATCCGGAAAACATGGTTTTTTGGCTTCCCCAACCTGGCGGGAACCTGAATATATGTATACTTTTCGAATTTGAGGTCAGTTTCACATTTTGACTTTTCATGCTTTATTGGATTTTTGCCAACAAATGCAAGATACATCCTGGCCTAACTTCTCAGGGGGAGGTCGCACCGGGAAAACATATGGTTTTCCGGCTTCCCCAATTTGGCGGGAACCTGAATATATGTTTACTTTTCGAATTTGAGGTCAGTTTCATATTTTGACTTTTCATGCTTTATTGGATTTTTTCCTAGAATGCAAGATACATCCTTTGCTAACTTCTCATGGGGAGGTCGCATCCGGAAAACATATGGTTTTTCGGCTTCCCCAACCTGGGGGGAACCTGAATATATATATACTTTTCGAATTTGAGGTCAGTTTCACATTTTGACTTTTCATGCTTTATTGGATTTTTGCCAACAAATGCAAGATACATCCTGGGCTAACTTCTCAGGGGGAGGTCGCATCCGGAAAATGTATGGTTTTTCGGCTTCCCCAACCTGGCAGGAACCTGAATATATGTACACTTTTCGAATTTGAGGTCAGTTTCACATTTTGACATTTCATGCTTTATTGGATTTTTGCTAACAAATGCAAGATACATCCTGGCCTTACTTCTCATGGGGAGGTCGCATCCGGAAAACATATGATTTTTCGGCTTCCCCAACCTGGGGGGAACCTGAATATATGTATACTTTTTGAATTTGAGGTCAGTTTCACATTTTGACTTTTCATGCTTTATTGGATTTTTGCCAACAAATGAAAGATACATCCTGGCCTTACTTCTCATGGGGAGGTCGCATCCGGAAAATATATGATTTTTCGGCTTCCCCAACCTGGGGGGAACCTGAATATATGTATACTTTTCGAATTTAAGTTCAGTTTCACATTTTGACTTTTCATGCCCTATTGGATTTTTGCCAACAAATGAATGATAAACCCTAGCTAACTTCTCAGGGGGAGGTCGTATCCGGAAAACATGGTTTTATGGCTTCCCCAACCTGGCGGCAACCTGAATATATGTATACTTTTCGACTTTGAGGTCAGTTTCACATTTTGACTTTTCATGCTTTATTGGATTTTTTCCAAGGAATGCAAGATACATCCTGGCCTAACTTCTCAGGGGGAGGTCGCACCGGGAAAACATGGTTTTCCGGCTTCCCCAATTTGGCGGGAAACTGAATATATGTTTACTTTTCGAATTTGAGGTCAGTTTCATATTTTGACTTTTCATGCTTTATTGGATTTTTTCCAAGGAATGCAAGATACATCCTGGGCTAACTTCTGAGGGGGAGGTCGCATCCAGAAAACGTATGGTTTTTCGGCTTCCCCAACCTGGCGGGAACCTGAATATATGTATACTTTTCGAATTTGAGGTCAGTTTCACATTTTGACTTTTCATGCTTTATTGGATTTTTGCCAACAAATGCAAGATACATCCTGGGCTAACGTCTCAGGGGGAGGTCGCATCCGGAAAATGTATGGTTTTTCGGCTTCCCCAACCTGGCGGGAACCTGAATATATGTATACTTTTCGAATTTGAGGTCAGTTTCACATTTTGACTATTCATGCTTTATTGGATTTTTGCCAACAAATGCAAGATACATCCTGGGCTAACTTCTCAGCGGGAGGTCGCATCCGGAAAATGTATGGTTTTTCGGCTTCCCCAACCTGGCAGGAACCTGAATATATGCATACTTTTCGAATTTGAGGTCATTTTCACATTTTGACTTTTCATGCTTTATTGGATTTTTGCCAACAAATGCAAGATACATCCTGGGCTAACGTCTCAGGGGCAGGTCGCATCCAGAAAATGTATGGTTTTTCGGCTTCCCCAACCTGGCGGCAATCTGAATATATGTATACTTTTCGAATTTGAGGTCAGTTTCACATTTTGACATTTCATGCTTTATTGGATTTTTTCTAACAAATGCAAGATACCTCCTGGCCTAACTTCTCATGGGGAGGTCGCATCTGGAAAACATATGGTTTTTCGGCTTCCTGAACCTGGGGGGAACCTGAATATATATATTCTTTTCGAATTTGATGTCAGTTTCACATTTTGACTTTTCATGCTTTATTGGATTTTTGCCAACAAATGAAAGATAAACCCTGGCTAACTTCTCAGGGGGAGGTCGTATCCGGAAAACATGGTTTTTTGGCTTCCCCAACCTGGCGGGAACCTGAATATATGTATACTTTTCGAATTTGAGGTCAGTTTCACATTTTGACTATTCATGCTTTATTGGATTTTTGCCAACAAATGCAAGATACATCCTGGGCTAACTTCTCAGGGGGAGGTCGCATCCGGAAAATGTATGGTTTTTCGGCTTCTCCAACCTGGCAGGAACCTGAATATATGTATACTTTTCGAATTTGAGGTCAGTTTCATATTTTGACATTTCATGCTGTATTGGATTTTTGCTAAGAAATGCAAGATACATCCTGGCCTTACTTCTCATGGGGAGGTCGCTTCCTGAAAATGTATGGTTTTTCGGCTTCCCCAACCTGGGGGGAACCTGAATATATGTATACTTTTCGAATTCGAGGTCAGTTTCACATTTTGACTATTCATGCTTTATTGGATTTTTCCCAAGAAATGCAAGATACATCCTGGCCTAACTTCTCAGGGGGAGGTGGCACCGGGAAAACATATGGTTCTTCTGCTTCCCCAACGTGGGAGGAACCTGAATATATGTATACTTTTCGAATTTGAGGTCAGTTTCACATTTTGACTATTCATGCTTTATTGGATTTTTGCGAACAAATGCAAGATACATCCTGGCCTAACTTCTCAGGGGGAGGTCGCACCGGGAAAACATATGGTTTTCCGGCTTCCCCAATTTGGCGGGAACCTGAATATATGTTTACTTTTCGAATTTGAGGTCAGTTTCATATTTTGACTTTTTATGCTTTATTGGATTTTTTCCTAGAATGCAAGATACATCCTTGGCTAACTTCTCAGGGGGAGGTCGCATCCGGAAAACATATGGTTTTTCGGCTTCCCCAACCTGGGGGGAACCTGAATATATATATACTTTTCGAATTTGAGGTCAGTTTCACATTTTGACTTTTCATGCTTTATTGGATTTTTGCCAACAAATGAAAGATAAACCCTGGCTAACTTCTCAGGGGGAGGTCGCATCCGGAAAACATATGGTTTTTCGGCTTCCCCAACCTGGCGGGAACCTGAATATATGTATACTTTTCGAATTTGAGGTCAGTTTCACATTTTGACTTTTTATGCTTTATTGGATTTTTTCCTAGAATGCAAGATACATCCTTGGCTAACTTCTCAGGGGGAGGTCGCATCCGGAAAACATATGGTTTTCCGGCTCCCCAATTTGAGGGGAACCTAGAATATATGTTTACTTTTCGAATTTGAGGTCAGTTCATATTTTGACTTTTATGCTTTATTGGATTTTTTCCAGTAATGCAAGACTACATCTTGGCTACTTATCAGGGGGAGGTCGCACGGAAAACATATGTTTCGGCTCCCCAACCTGGGGGGAACCTGAATATCTATAACTTTTCGAATTTGAGGTCAGTTTCACATTTTGACTTTTCAGCTTTATTGGATTTGCTAACAATGAAGATAAAACCTGGCTAACTCTAAGGGGGACGTATCCCGGAAAACATGGTTTTTTGGCTTCCCAACCTGGCGGGAACCAGGAATTATGTATACTTTTCGAATTTGAGGTCAGTTTCACATTTTGACTTTTCATGCTTTATTGTATTTTTGCCAACAAATGCAAGATACAACCAGGGCTAACTTCTCAGGGGGAGGTCGCAGATGGAAAACATATGGTTTTTTGGCTTCCCCAACCAGTGGGGAACCTGAATATATGTATACTTTTCGAATTTGAGGTCAGTTTTACATTTTGACATTTCATTCTTTATTGGATTTTTGCTAACAAATGCAAGATACATCCTGGCCTTACTTCTCATGGGCAGGTCGCATCCGGAAAACATATGATTTTTCAGCTTCCCGAACCTGGGGAAAACCTGAATATATGTATACTTTTCGAATTTGAGGTGAGTTTCACATTTTGACTTTTCATGCTTTATTGGATTTTTGCCAACAAATGAAAGATAAACCCTGACTAACTTCTCAGGGGGAGGTCGTATCCGGAAAACATGGTTTTTTGGCTTCCCCAACCTGGCGGGAACCTGAATATATGTATACTTTTCGAATTTGAGGTCAGTTTCACATTTTGACTTTTCATGCTTTATTGGATTTTTGCCAACAAATGCAAGATACATCCTGGCCTAACTTCTCAGGGGGAGGTCGCACCGGGAAAACATGGTTTTCCGGCTTCCCCAATTTGGCGGGAACCTGAATATATGTTTACTTTTCGAATGTGAGGTCAGTTTCATATTTTGACTTTTCATGCTTTATTGGATTTTTTCCTAGAACGCAAGATACATCCTTGGCTAACTTCTCAGGGGGAGGTCGCATCCGGAAAACATATGGTTTTTCGGCTTCCCCAACCTGGGGGGAACCTGAATATATATATACTTTTCGAATTTGAGGTCAGTTTCACATTTTGACTTTTCATGCTTTATTGGATTTTTGCCAACAAATGAAAGATAAACCCTGGCTAACTTCTCAGGGGGAGATCGTATCCGGAAAACATGGTTTTTTGGCTTCCCCAACCTGGCGGGAACCTGAATATATGTATACTTTTCGAATTTGAGGTCAGTTTCACATTTTGACTATTCATGCTTTATTGGATTTTTGCCAACAAATGCAAGATACATCCTGGGCTAACTTCTCAGGGGGAGGTCGCATCCGGAAAATGTATGGTTTTTCGGCTTCCCCAACCTGGCAGGAACCTGAATATATGTACACTTTTCGAATTTGAGGTCAGTTTCACATTTTGACATTTCATGCTTTATTGGATTTTTGCTAACAAATGCAAGATACATCCTGGCCTTACTTCTCATGGGGAGGTCGCATCCGGAAAACATATGATTTTTCGGCTTCCCCAACCTGGGGGGAACCTGAATATATGTATACTTTTTGAA
Organism: Azemiops feae; assembly: GCA_023970755.1. Taxonomy (NCBI): domain Eukaryota; kingdom Metazoa; phylum Chordata; class Lepidosauria; order Squamata; family Viperidae; genus Azemiops; species Azemiops feae. The sequence goes on from JALGBA010000814.1 coordinate 15,062, forward strand.
TTTGAGGTCAGTTTCACATTTTGACTTTTCATGCTTTATTGGATTTTTGCCAACAAATGAAAGATAAACCCTGGCTATCTTCTCAGGGGGAGGTCGTATCCGGAAAACATATTGATTTTTCGGCTTCCCAACCTGGGGGGAACTGAATATATGTATATGTTCGAATTTAAGTTCCAGTTCACATTTTGACTTGTCAGGCCCTATTGGATTTTAGCCACAATGAAAGAAACGCTAGCTAACTTCTCAGGGGGAGGTGTTATCCGGAAACATGGTTTTATGCTTCCCAACCTGGCGGCAACCGTAAATATGTGTACTTTTCGACTTTTGAGGTCAGTTTCACATTTTGACTTTTCATGCTTTATTGGATTTTTTCCAAGGAATGCAAGATACATCCTGGCCTAACTTCTCAGGGGGAGGTCGCACCGGGAAAACATGGTTTTCCGGCTTCCCCAATTTGGCGGGAACCTGAATATATGTTTACTTTTCGAATTTGAGGTCAGTTTCATATTTTGAGTTTTCATGCTTTATTGGATTTTTTCCAAGGAATGCAAGATACATCCTGGGCTAACTTCTGAGGGGGAGGTCGTATCCGGAAAACATGGTTTTTTGGCTTCCCCAACTGGCGGGAACCTGAATATATGTATACTTTTCGAATTTGAGGGTAAGTTTCACATTTTGATTTCATGCTTTATTGGATTTTTGCCAACAATGCAAGAGAAAACCGGGCTAACTTCTCAGGGGGAGGTCGCGACGGAAAACATATGTTTTTTTTTTAGGATTCCCTAACCTGGGGGAACATGAATATATGATACTTGTTCGAATTTAGAGGTCAGGTGCACATTTGACTTTTCATGCTTTATTGGATTTTTCTGCTTTTATTGGATTTTTGCAACAAATGCAAGAACAACAGGTAACTTCTAAGGGGGAGGTCGCAGACGGGAAAACAACGTTTTTTACGGATTCCCCAACCGGCGGCAACTGAAATATATGTAGTACTTTTCGACTTGAGGTCAGGTTCACATTTGGATTTCATGCTTTATGGATTTTATCAAGGAATGCAAGATACATCCTGGGCTAACTTCTCAGGGGGAGGTCGCATCCGGAAAATGTATGGTTTTTCGGCTTCTCCAACCTGGGGGGAACCTGAATATATGTATACTTTTCGAATTCGAGGTCAGTTTCACATTTTGACTTTTCATGCTTTATTGGATTTTTCCCAAGAAATGCAAGATACATCCTGGCCTAACTTCTCAGGGGGAGGTGGCACCGGGAAAACATATGGTTCTTCTGCTTCCCCAACGTGGGAGGAACCTGAATATATGTATACTTTTCGAATTTGAGGTCAGTTTCACATTTTGACTATTCATGCTTTATTGGATTTTTGCCAACAAATGCAAGATACATCCTGGGCTAACTTCTCATGGGGAGGTCGCATCCGGAAAATGTATGGTTTTTCGGCTTCCCCAACCTGGCAGGAACATGAATATATGTATACTTTTCGAATTTGAGGTCAGTTTTACATTTTGACATTTCATTCTTTATTGGATTTTTGCTAACAAATGCAAGATACATCCTGGCCTTACTTCTCATGGGGAGGTCGCATCCGGAAAACATATGATTTTTCGGCTTCCCCAACCTGGGGGGAAAACCTGAATATATGTATACTTTTCGAATTTGAGGTGAGTTTCACATTTTGACTTTTCATGCTTTATTGGATTTTTCCCAACAAATGCAAGATACATCCTGGGCTAACGTCTCAGGGGGAGGTCGCATCCGGAAAATGTATGGTTTTTCGGCTTCCCCAACCTGGCAGCAACCTGAATATATGTATACTTTTCGAATTTGAGGTCAGTTTCACATTTTGACATTTCATGCTTTATTGGATTTTTTCTAACAAATGCAAGATCCATCCTGGCCTTTCTTCTCATGGGGAGGTCGCATCCGGAAAACATATGATTTTTCGGCTTCCCCAACCTGGGGGGAACCTGAATAAATATATTCTTTTCGAATTTGATGTCAGTTTCACATTTTGACTTTTCATGCTTTATTGGATTTTTGCCAACAAATGAAAGATAAACCCTGGCTAACTTCTCAGGGGGAAGTCGTATCCGGAAAACATGGTTTTTTGGCTTCCCCAACCTGGCGGGAACCTGAATATATGTATACTTTTCGAATTTGAGGTCAGTTTCACATTTTGACTATTCATGCTTTATTGGATTTTTGCCAACAAATGCAAGATACATCCTGGGCTAACTTCTCAGGGGGAGGTCGCATCCGGAAAATGTATGGTTTTTCGGCTTCTCCAACCTGGGGGGAACCTGAATATATGTATACTTTTCGAATTTGAGGTCAGTTTCACATTTTGACTTTTCATGCTTTATTGGATTTTTTCCCAAGAAATTCAAGATACATCCTGGCCTAACTTCTCAGGGGGAGGTCGCACCGGGAAAACATATGGTTCTTCTGCTTCCCCAACGTGGGAGGAACCTGAATATATGTATACTTTTCGAATTTGAGGTCAGTTTCACATTTTGACTATTCATGCTTTATTGGATTTTTGCCAACAAATGCAAGATACATCCTGGGCTAACTTCTCATGGGGAGGTCGCATCCGGAAAATGTATGGTTTTTCGGCTTCCCCAACCTGGCAGGAACATGAATATATGTATACTTTTCGAATTTGAGGTCAGTTTCACATTTTGACATTTCATGCTTTATTGGATTTTTTCTAACAAATGCAAGATACATCCTGGCCTTTCTTCTCATGGGGAGGTCGCATCCGGAAAACATATGATTTTTCGGCTTCCCCAACCTGGGGAAAACCTGAATATATGTATACTGTTCGAATTTGAGGTGAGTTTCACATTTTGACTTTTCATGCTTTATTGGATTTTTCCCAACAAATGCAAGATACATCCTGGGCTAACGTCTCAGGGGGAGGTCGCATCCGGAAAATGTATGGTTTTTCGGCTTCCCCAACCTGGCAGCAACCTGAATATATGTATACTTTTCGAATTTGAGGTCAGTTTCACATTTTGACATTTCATGTTTATTGGATTTTTTCTAACAAATGCAAGATACATCCTGGCCTTTCTTCTCATGGGGAGGTCGCTTCCTGAAAACATACGGTTTTTCGGCTTCCCCAACCTGGGGGGAACCTGGATATATGTATACTTTTCGAATTTGAGGTCAGTTTCACATTTTGACTATTCATGCTTTATTGGATTTTTGCCAACAAATGCAAGATACATCCTGGGCTAACTTCTCAGGGGGAGGTCGCATCCGGAAAATGTATGGTTTTTCGGCTTCTCCAACCTGGGGGGAACCTGAATATATGTATACTTTTCGAATTTGAGGTGAGTTTCACATTTTGACATTTCATTCTTTATTGGATTTTTGCTAACAAATGCAAGATACATCCTGGCCTTACTTCTCATGGGGAGGTCGCATCCGGAAAACATATGATTTTTCGGCTTCCCCAACCTGGGGAAAACCTGAATATATGTATACTTTTCGAATTTGAGGTGAGTTTCACATTTTGACATTTCATTCTTTATTGGATTTTTCCCAACAAATGCAAGATACCTCCTGGCCTAACTTCTCATGGGGAGGTCGCATCTGGAAAACATATGGTTTTTCGGCTTCCCCAACCTGGGGGGAACCTGAATATATATATTCTTTTCGAATTTGATGTCAGTTTCACATTTTGACTTTTCATGCTTTATTGGATTTTTGCCAACAAATGAAAGATAAACCCTGGCTAACTTCTCAGGGAGGTCCGCATCGAAAATGATATGGCTTTTTCGCGCTTCTCCAACATGGGGGGAAACTATATATGTATAACTATTCGAAGTTGAGTGTGAGTTTAAAATTTGACATTTCATTCCTTTTATTGGATTTTTGCCAACAAATGCAAGATACATCCTGGCCTAACTTCTCAGGGGGAGGTCGCACCGGGAAAACATATGGTTCTTCTGCTTCCCCAACGTGGGAGGAACCTGAATATATGTATACTTTTCGAATTTGAGGTCAGTTTTACATTTTGACATTTCATTCTTTATTGGATTTTTGCTAACAAATGCAAGATACATCCTGGCCTTACTTCTCATGGGGAGGTCGCATCCGGAAAACATATGATTTTTCGGCTTCCCCAACCTGGGGAAAACCTGAATATATGTATACTTTTCGAATTTGAGGTGAGTTTCACATATTGACTTTTCATGCTTTATTGGATTTTTGCCAACAAATGAAAGATACATCCTGGGCTAACTTCTCAGGGGGAGGTCGCATCCGGAAAATGTATGGTTTTTCGGCTTCTCCAACCTGGCAGGAACCTGAATATATGTATACTTTTCGAATTTGAGGTCAGTTTCATATTTTGACATTTCATGCTGTATTGGATTTTTGCTAAGAAATGCAAGATACATCCTGGCCTTACTTCTCATGGGGAGGTCGCATCCGGAAAATGTATGGTTTTTCGGCTTCCCCAACCTGGGGGGAACCTGAATATATGTATACTTTTCGAATTTGAGGTCAGTTTCACATTTTGACTTTTCATGCTTTATTGGATTTTTCCCAAGAAATGCAAGATACATCCTGGCCTAACTTCTCAGGAGGAGGTGGCACCGGGAAAACATATGGTTCTTCTGCTTC
>JALGBA010000815.1:675000-687500 GCA_023970755.1 Azemiops feae
TTCTTTCTTTCTTTCTTTCTTTCTTTCTTTCTTTCTTTCTTTCTTCCTTATTAATTTGCTGCCCATATTACAGTTCAGGTAAGCCTGAGTGGCACAGCAATATTAGGCAGTGCCAATATTAGCCTTGTTTTGGGACAAATGTTTAATGTCTAGTTTAATGAAAAAGAGGACTGGGTGTGTGTGATATGATAGCAGTGTTCAGTATCTCAGGGGCTTCCCCAAAGAAGAGAGAGTCAGGCTATTCTCCAAAGCACCTGAAGGCAGGACAAGAAGCAACGGACGGAAACTAACCAAAGAGAGAAGCAACCTAGAACTAAGGAGAAACTTCCTGACAGTTAGAAAAAGTAACCAGTGGAACAACCTGCCTCCAGAAGCGGTGAATGCTCCAACACTGGAGGTTTTTAAGAAGAGACTGGACAACTCTTTGTCTGAAATGGTACAGGATCTCCTGCTTGAGCAGCTGGTTGGACTAGAAGACTTCCAAGGTCCCCTCCAACTCTGTTATTCTGTTAATCAAGCTTCAGGTGTTGTGTGAACGCAGCCACTGAAGATGCACCCGGAGGGTGAAGAGATGTCATTTGTCACGGAGAAGGGGCTACTGTTGACATGGTCATCTTAGGCCTTAGAACATCCTTCTCTCTCTCTCTCTCTCTCTCTCTCTCTCTCTCTCTCTCTCTCTCTCTCTCTCTCTCTCTCTCTCTCTCTCTCTCTCTCTCTCTCTGTGTGTGTGTGTGTGTGTGTGGGTTACTGACCTATTAGCCTGCTGACTGACATCAGCTGCTTGGTATGCTAGTAACATAACACTGTCATGACATTTGATGCCCCTGGCTTCCACAGACTGTTTTATTACCCTGCTCCCATTCTCTCTCTGGTTTATATCGAATTGGGTTTTCCATAGGCAGGCCCTAAAGCGGGCAGGATGGAGGATATGATTTATGGCCTGCTAAATTTGGCTTCTTCAAGCTTGGTGTCCATCATCTTGCTCTGGGTCAGCTGCTGGTGCAGGAGATGTGGACAGTAAGTTTGCTACGAGGGCTTGTGGGATAAGGGATAGGAATGTGATATGCCTCTGAGAAGCCGGATGCATGTCTAGTCTAGTGAAAAGAAGGACATGATAGCAGTCTTCCAATATTTGAGGAGCTGACACAAAGAAGAGGGGGTCAAGCTATTCTCCAAAACACCCGAAGGCAGGACAAGAAGCAACGGATGGAAACCGACCAAGGAGAGAAGCAACCTAGAACTAAGGAGAAATTTCCTGTCAGTGAGAACAATTAATCAGGGGAACAACTTGCAACCTGGATATTATAATGGAAGGTACAGGAATGAAGCATTGAGCTTCTTGGAACAGTAAATCTTGGAAAGAAAATCTTTCTCAAATCTTGTATCCCTGGTCCCTTGAAGATCAGGCTGCTGTGTTCCAAAATTTGAGGGGCTGCCACAAAGAAGAGGGGAGTTGACCTATTTTCCAAAGCACCTGAAGGCAGGACGAGAAGCCACGGATGGAAACTCATGAAGGAGAGAAGCAACAGGAGAAATTTCCTGATAGTGAGAACAATTAATCCATGGAATGGCTTGCCTCAGAGGTTGCGGGTGCTCCATTACTGGAGGTTTTTTAAAAAAGAGATTGGACAGCCATTGATCTGAAATTGTCCAGGGTCTCCTGCTTCGGAGGGAAGGTTGGACTGGAAGACCTCTGGGGTTCCCCCCAACTCTGTTATTCTGTTTTGCTATTCCGTTTTTCTTTCTATAATCCCGGTTATCCATCCCATCAAGTCCAAAGAAAATCCAGAAATGGTATATAAAGCACACTGAAAGAGCTAGACGAAGCTCTGCTTTGCTTTCCAGGATATTTGTTCGTTGAAATCTGCATTGGATTAATTGCAATTTGCAGGACTAGCTTTAACTCATTTTTATCGTCCGCAGCTTTTTTAAAGAGGCACGGACTGGAATCATTTGTCATTATCCTTCTTTCCAGTTATATCCAACCTTTCAAGCCATAAAGTGCTCAGATATAGCATTTGATTTTTTAATTTTTTTTTGCATGTTTAATTCCACTGTAATTTCCTTGGTAAGTGGGTTTGGTTCTGGTTTTTCTTTGAACCCTGAAAGGCAGGCTATAAATCTGTTAAACATTAAACACATCCAGAGGTAAGAGAAAGAGTTGGCTAAGCCAGTCCGGACTGAATCAGAAATCGACAAATAAGCTTATGACAATTAAATGATTAGGACACCTTCAGTCGCATAAGCTTTCATGGATGACCCAGGAGCCCGAGAAATGGTCCTCCATTGGCATGAATCAATACATGCACAGCTAATGGCACCCCCTACACAACAAGCACATCCCATACAAGGGAGAAAACTGAAAATGGGCCACAAGTAGGGGCCCCCAAATGCAACAACAAAACACAAGACAAACAAACACGCTACAAATTGATTGATGATGTGACATCAAGTCATTGTAGACTCCTAGAGGCCACATAGATAGATTGTAGACTCCTAGTGACCACCATTTCTCCATGATGATCTGTCCCCAGTCTGGTCCTTCAATCAATCAATCAATCAGAATAGAGTTGGAAGGGACCTTGGAGGTCTTCTAGTCCCTCCCCCTGCTCAAGCAGGAGACCCATTTCAGACAGGTGGCTGTCCAGTCTTTTCTTAAGAGCCTCCAGTGATGAAGCACCCACAACCCATCATCTTCTTTTAAATCCATGTTTAAGGTGAATTCTGTTTCATCACATTGATTGAGAAATAGAATAGAATAGAATAGAATAGAATAGAATAGAATAACAAAAAGAATAGAATAGAATAGAATAACAAATAGAATAGAATAGAATAGAATAACAAATAGAATAGAATAGAATAGAATAACAAATAGAATAGAATAGAATAACAAATAGAATAGAATAGAATAACAAAAAGAATAGAATAGAATAGAATAGAATAACAAAAAGAATAGAATAGAATAGAATAACAAATAGAATAGAATAGAATAACAAAAAGAATAGAATAGAATAGAATAGAATAACAAAAAGAATAGAATAGAATAGAATAACAAAAAGAATAGAATAGAATAGAATAGAATAGAATAGAATAGAATAGAATAGAATTAGAATAGAATAGAATAGAATAGAATAGAATAGAATAACAAATAATGGAATAGAATGGAATGGAATGGAATGGAATGGAATGGAATGGAATGGAATGGAATGGAATGGAATGGAATAGAATAGAATAGAATAGAACACTTTATTTGGCCAAGTGTGATTAGATATACAAAGAATTTAGCTGGAGAAAAACTAGCAAGAGAATCTTCTGCTTGGCGTGTCTTTAAATCAAACCCCACAAGGGAAAGCAATATGGGATTTCAGCTCATGTGCTGTTGTTTGAGCCTCAGGTTGACCGAAGTCATCCTCCTTTGTGCTTCTTGAGCTCGGCACAGATGGAAATCATTTGGCTTCAATTTTATTAGATGGAACTGGAGAATGAGACAGAGAAATGAAAGGAAATAGATTGTGAGGGAGGAAAGGAAAAGGACTGGATGTCCCCTTATTGTCCTTTTTTGGAGATGAGGTTTCCTTTTGCAAATCAAAAAGCTCTCGAGAGCGATGAGCATCTTTGAAATCAAGCAGCCACAAACGGGAGACTTGGGCAAAGTCAACTGCCTGCAAAGGGAACGCAGCCGAAGGATGAGAAGAAAATAGAGATTTTTATCAACACAAGGCAATTTGCTGGATGCAGCTGCACACCAGCCCAGTTAAAAGGATCCTTGAGTCCTGACTTGGAAAGAAAAGTGAAAACACACAGGACACACACTGCTTGGTGCTCTCTTCTTTCAACAGTCCCTGACACCTTTGTTGCTTAGTTTTCAGGCAGGGAGGTACCACACTTCCTAGGAAGGGGGAAAAAAACCACTACAGAATCTAAGATCAAAGTTGTTGTTTTTTTGCTTTTTAAAGAATTATCATAAACTCAGGTGGTCTTGTTTGCCCAGCGGGGTGAAATGAAGTATTTTGATACTCAAGGGAGAAATTTTAAAAGGTAAACAAGCAGGAACTTGTAATGGAGACCCGAACTCACACTGCAATGAATAAGGACACACATTCAATTTTGCAGCTACTAAGATTGTCGGACGAGCAGGGACAAAAACAGCCAGGGAAGGGATTGAAGCCTGGGAAACAGGCCCCTCATCAATCAACAGGAGGGCTGATTTACCACCAGCCTATAAAGCACTTAGAAGGGAAGGGCTGGGCAACACAAGCAAAGGACAGCTAACGACTTAAAAGCCAGCCATCGACACACCCCAATCAACATCTAAAAAGCCACTTACAACAGGCACTATAAATATCACACACAGAACAGCACACACTCGGCTAGAGAGAAGTTCCCTGAAGATGGGCTCCAGCATGAGTCCAAAAGCTCGGAAGACAAAATTTGGTCCCGGTGTCGACCCAGATCGGATCCTGCAACATTATCCTGGGACGCGTATATTCGCCTTCATTCATAAGCAAGAACTATCTGCAGAAATATATGCTGCTCCAGGACCACCACGTAGAATAATATTTTGGGGGAGCAGACCGTTTCCCATGGTGTATCTTTGAACCTCTCTCTTCCAAAGCAATTCTTTTCCGGCAGAAGAAATAATCTGACACCGAAGGGGAAAACTGAGATCCACGTTCACCCGCGACCTGAAACCTTTTGGATTTTCTGTTCCTCAAAAAACACCCACCGTGTTGAACCACGCCATTCACCGTACAATCTTGGAAACCGTTCTTCATCAGGTTCTGCCAATAAACCGGGCGTGCTGTTGTGCGTTCGGCTTCCATCCAGTTGATTTTGTGACTGCTTTGCGGCGCAGCTGATGTATTTCCTGGTGACCTCATCCGAAGTCGTTTGGAGGGAATAATGAAAATTAAAACTCCATCCTTCTCCTCCTCCTTCCTATACCTGCCTATTAACCTGAGTGATTTAGGATATCCTTGGACCTTATATCAAATAAAGTGTATTTTAGGAGCTCTACTCTCCAGAACATATGGAAGAGGTTATTATATATATATATATATATATTTTTAAAGAAGCACCGAGCGGCAGTGATGTCATACGAGACAGTGGGAAACTGAATCTCCACTCTTGACCAGGATACCAGATCACAGTTTCTTTCTCCCTTGATGATGCTTCTTGATTTGTAAAGTGCCAGGGACACAATTGCTGCAAATAATCTTTAGAAAAAGAACGTACCAGGTCGTCCTCCACTTACAGCAGTTCATTTAGTGACCGTTCAAAGTTACAACAGCACTGAAAAAAGTGACTTACAACTGTTTTTCACACTTCTCCATGGTCATGTGATCAAAATTCATATGCTTGGCAACTGACTGGTATTTATGTCGGTTGCAGCGTCACGTGATCCCCTTTTGCGACCTTCTGACAAAGCAAAGTCAACGGGGGAAGCTGGATTCGCTTATCCACTGCAGTGATTCATTTAACAATGGAGGTAAGGTCGTAAAATGGGTCAAAACTCGCTTAACGACGGTCTCCCTGAACAACAGAAATTTTTAGCTCAGTTGCGGTCGTTAAGTTGAGGATTACCTGTATACGGTAACTCTTGAAATTTTTAACAAGATAGAAACGGTACGCCTATTAGAAAGCGCACAAAGAAAATGAGGAAGACTAGTGAATAAGCGAGAAAGAAAATGTAAAAAGAAATCAGAAAAGAAGAAGAAAAAAAGACGATAAAGAAGCATCTTTTGACAGCAGTTATAAATGCATTTATATTTCACCCCCCTCTCTAAGGTGACCTCATAATTTCCTTCTTTCTAATCTTCAAACCCATAAATCACATGTTCATTTTTCTCCTTGTTTTGCAGTGAAAATTCCTTCAGGGTTTTTCAGTCACTGATAACTATAGCTGTTGATTTTTCTCCAATCAAACCAGTTCACGTTGCCATCTCTGCTAGTTAGATCATGTCCATCAACCCATCCTCCTTTGTAGGTATTTTTTGTGACTCTTTCCAGTTTTGTGCATATATTTGTCTCGCAGCAGTAATCATATATGAGAATAATAATAATAATAATAATAAAGTTGGAAGGGACCTTGGAGGTCATCTAGTCCAACCCCCTGCTCAGGCAGGAAACCCTATACCATTTCGGACAAATGGCTGTCCAGTCTCTTCTTAAAAACTGCCAGTGTTGGAGCATTCACCGCTTCTGGAGGCAGGTTGTTCTTTCTCTCTCTGTCTTTCTTTCTTCTGTTTTGTTTTTTCTTTCTTTTTCTTGTTTTCTGTTTTGTTCTTTCTTTCTCTTTCTTTCTCTCTTTCTCCCTCCCTCTCCCTCCTTCTCCCATTTCCTCTCCCTCTCTCTCTCCCCTATATCATCATCATCATCATCATCCTAAGTGGTGAAACTCTGGCCATTTCATCAAATCCTACCTTGAATTATTTGGTTTCATATATCTGCGGTGCCAGTGTGTTACCCTCATTTTTATTCTCCGTGTTTCCCCCTTTTCTGAAATCTGTTTTCAGTTTGCTTTTACTGGCTAGTGAAAGGATTCATTTACTAGTCCTCCAGAGCCATGACAAAGAATGCAGGTAAAATTACGTCCGGCTCTTCCTTTCTTCCCTCTGAGCTGAGGCTTGGCCAAATCTCCTTCACCATAAGCTCTTTCCGAAAAGATTTCAGCACCTCTTAAAGTTTTCTTTTTCGAGAAAGTTGGCTCACCCTCCCTTCCTGCCCTCTCTGTATTTTCCCTACCATTTTTCCACAATAAAAAGACCTAACCCGTTTAAAGAGGTGAAGAAGCAGAAGATGATGAATGGAAAAACAAGCGAAACCTGGAAAAAAAGCCGAAACACAAAAGAGAAGAATTTTAGCCTCTTTTCAAACACACAAAAGACTCTGTCAACAGCAGTAAGGTTTAAAAGTGTTGGGGGCTTTTTTTGGTGGTGGGTTTTTTTTTTTTTTGGAAACAAAAAGAGCTCAAATCCCAAACCAATCAGATCCTTTGGCCTCTTTTTCGCTAATTAGAGCTTTTCAAAACCCATGTCAAACACGCCCGAGCTAATTTAATGCCACGCTCAAGTCTGCCTCTGATCATTTCTCCCCTTGCGAGAATTTTCAATTTGGCAGAGGAAACACCAAAAGAAAATGAAAAAGACATTTTAAAAAAAAAAAAAAAAAGCTTTTCTCTTGGAGGGGGATGGTGTGCTGTGGCTTCTTTTGACTGCCTCGTGTTTTTTCCCCTTGATGTTCCTTTCTTGCAGGAATTGCATTGGGTGCCTGTCTGCTTCTGGGTGCAATTCAAGATGTCGGTTATCACCTTTCAAACCCTACTTGACTTGGGGCCAGGTTATTTGAAGGACCACCTCTCCCCAACTACATCCAGCTGACCCACAGGATGGAAGGCAAGGTTTATTATAGCAATAACATTTAGACTTATATACCGCTTCGCAGCGCTTTACAGCCCTCTCTAAGCGGTTTACAGAGTCAGCATATTGCCCCCAACAATTATGGGTCCAATCCATTAGGGATGCACAAAAAAGGGGTCCATGACAACCTAGCCAGCTTTCATTCCTAAGGTGGGACTAGAACTCACCCTCTCCTGGTGATTGGCCCAAAGTCACCTAGCTAGCTTTCATTCCTAAGGTGGGACTAGAACTCACCCTCTCCTGGTGATTGGCCCAAAGTCACCCAGCTAGCTTTCATGCCTAAGGCGGGACTAGAACTCACCCTCTCCTGGTGATTGGCCCAAAGTCACCCAGCTAGCTTTCATTCCTAAGGTGGGACTAGAACTTACTGTCTCCTGGTGATTGGCCCAAAGTCACCCAGCTGGCTTTCATTCCTAAGGTAGGACTAGAACTCACATCTCCTGGTTTCTAGCCTGGTGCCTTAACAACTAAACCAAACTGGCTCTCAAAAAATAAATAAATAAGCAAGAGAAACTGTTGGAAAGAAGACAACATGATAAAACCAAGGATTTTCCATCTCTTCTATGAATAGATGGAAGGATATATCTCAGCATTCAACGGTATAATTATACAGAGAACCAGTGTCAGATTTCAAGTGGCAGAAACATCTCAGCCATTAAGTTACGATGCGTTTATGTGTCTCATTACACAATAACCTGCTTAGCTGTGATGTTTTGGCCAAACCACAGTTGGTACAAATTGCATATCACCGTACGCCATAAGCCTGGCTTTACAAACCACTGGCTAAGCCTGTACACCACACCAAAAGCAAGGAACCCACGTGATATGCGATACGCAACTTTATTAAGGCTATCTTTGTGTACACGATAATCTCGGAAATATAAAAGGCTGCTCTGCTTGGCTGAACTTGGATCAAAGCGCTTCCCTGAAGCAAAAGCGCCAAGATTTTGCTTTTCTTCATTCACACACACACACACACACACACACACACACAGTCCCTTCTGTGCTTGTGAAGTTGATCTCTGCGCGTGCAGCTCAGGTGCCAAAAACTCTGGTTAGCCAAAGGAGCGATGGGTGCAAAGGCTGCTCCCACTTTCTTTCGTTGCTAAGATGAAGCAGCTCACCCCGTATCTTCAAGCCCCTTAGGACCAGCGGCCTCCTTGGGCTTACCACCACGACATTTAAATATTAAACAACTTTACAGTCATGTAAGGAGGAGGACAACAATACACCCTCTGCTTCGCCAAAGTAGAAGAAAGTTCCCCAAAAAGGCATCGATGATGGTGAAGAACGAACATTAGCAAGATTCGGGGAACTTCATGGATGCAGCAGACCTTTTGAAAAATGTAAGCAGAAGAGGAAGGAGTCCAAAGGATTTTTTTTGGAGGGGGGGGAAGAAGAGGAGGGTGGAACGGAAGGCCAGGAGAGAAAGGAATTTAGCATTTATCCCCTGGGAGAGCCCTACATCTTCAACCTGGCCAAAGTGAAATAGCTTTCTGCTTTTGATCTTACTCCTAATAGTGATAATAATAAGTCAGTTTGATCCAGTGGTGGAGGCATCAGGCTAGAAAACTCAGAGATGGTGAGTTCTAGTCCTGCCTTAGGCATGAAAGCTGGCTGGGTGACTTTGGGCCAATCACCAGGAGACGGTGAGTTCTAGTTCCTTCCCATAAAAGCCAGGTTGGGCCAGTCCCTCTCTCTCTCTCTCTCTCTCATTCCAAGCCACCTCACGGGGGTTTTTGTCATGAGGAAAGAGAGGAGTAGGGAATATTAAGTACGTTCATCGTCTTGAGTCACTTATAAAAATAATAAAGGGAAGGGGATGAAAAAAAAAATGAATAAATGAATGTCTGACCAAACGAACAAGCAGACAGGCAGCGCACACCAGACCGAAAGCAATATCTTATCTGTTTGCTTTTGAAATCCACTTCTAAAAAGCTTCACCTCTGTTGGAGATCTCCACCTGGTGTCCACACGCTCTCTGGCTGCAGAAACTTCCCTGCAAAGGCTTGAATTCTTGTGCAAAAAAATTGGGGACATTTTTTTTTCTAATGGAGAAATTGGAACTGGTCGCCTGTCACCTGTTGCAAAACTGGCTGGAGGAATTCAGGAGGGGATTTGTGCCACGCATTAGACATTTTTGTGTGTGTGTGTGTGTGTGTTTCCTGGTGAAAAGAGGTTTGCTATTATCATATCTGGAATAATGGATAGAAATTACGTTTTCAAACGCCAGTAGGTTGAGATAGGATGCCTTTTGCATGAAAGTGGAAGTGATGCTAAAAGACACCATTTTTTTTAAAAGCAACTTTCGCAACTGTGTCGAAACTAACAATGAGAAAGGCATGGAAGAATCTTTAAGATGTGTCTGTAGCACATCGTAGGATTTTTTCTGGAGAAGCTGAAACAAAAAGAATAAATAATAAACGAGATAGATGGGCGACAGGTTGTCAAGGAAATGTCAGGAAAAAAAAAACCCTTTAAAAACATCAATGCTCTTTCAGTGTTAGCAATTAAAATGGGATTATGGAACATTGGCAAAGTAATAAAAATACTTTACACTCAGTCGTATTTGAAATAAATAGGGATTAAGTATAAATTGGAAGCACATGTAGTAATCCGTTTCAGATTTTTCTTTTTCCCCAGGAGTTGTACTGAATGAAAAGCTAAGGATCCGAGGAGAATCTTTACAGAACTGCTTTCGAAGGCAGAAACTCTCAAAACTTACTTCTCCGTTTCATTCTCCTTTTCAAGGACATTAGAAAATGTCAAACAGAATCAAAACTTGAAATATACAATATGATAAAAAGAAGGAAACCTCCTCTAGGGGGCGCTATTAAACCACAAACTTCCACGGCGGAAAAACCTGATTGGAATTAATTGGCCTTTTAAAAAGAAATAAGAAAAAAAAGGCCACAATTAAAGAAAAGAATTTTTTTCCGGCCTTTCTCCACTTTCCTTTTCAAAAGTGTCCAAACTGTACTCTGGAGAGAGAGAAAAAATTAAAACAGGAAACAAAACCAGTACTTAAAAAAAAAAAAGTTCTCTTCTTTTATTTACAATTACCAGGACGGTTGACTAAAAACATATTTAAAAAAAAATTGCCCTTCTGAAAACTTTTTTCTCTCTCTCTCTCTTTTAAAATAAACCACTTAAAATGATCTGATCCCCTCTTTTTTTTCTAAATTCAGCTTATTTCCTTTTTATTTCTTCCTTCCACACGAATTGTCCACACGGCGATAAAAAAAATTCCGCTCGGAAATATGGTGATAGGAGCGTCTTTCGAACAGAAATTTCATAGCAGAGAAGGAGCAGGAAAAGCCGCCAAACTGAAAATGTTAAAGACAGTTACACAACTGCTGCGAGAAGCGCTTGAGAAAGTCCAGGTGGGAATCTAAAAATTATGCACTTGGACAAAACTCCATTTTTACCTTTCTGGTACAGTTAAAAATATCGCTGCTGATTTTTAAATCCCTGACTTCTTTCTAGCTATATCTATCACCTATCCCTTTATCTATTTAGCTCTCTATTTCTCCATTTCCAGATCTATCTATCTATCTATCTATCTATCTATCTATCTATCTATCTATCTATCTATCTATCTATCTATCTATCTATCTATCTATCTATCTATCTATCTATCTATCTATCTATCTTTTTTCTCTTTCTTTGTTTGTTTGTTTCTTTCTTTCTTTCTTTCCCTCCTTCTCATCTTCCTTCCTTCCTTCCTCCCTCCCTCAACTTCCTTCCTTCCTTCCTTCCTTCCTTCCTTCCTTCCTTCCTTCCTTCCTTCCTTCCTTCCTTCCTTCCTTCCTTCTATCAATTCCTTCCAGACCTGCTTAATCCAGTGGTAGGACTTTCTTTCAAATGCTATTATTTCAAAAATGGGAATGAACCCTCTCTGTTTTGATTCCCTGTCCTTAATTGTGAGGGGCAAATCCTGGGTTAAAACCGAACGTGATATTTTAGGACTGATTTCAGCTTTGATTCTATTTCTTGCCTTCCTTTCATTATGGAACTCTGTATGAATTATGATTTCGTAACGGCTTATTTTCCCAGATTGGGATTATGGTGCCTGTAATATTTGCTCTTGTTACACATCACTGGGTTGCTAGTGCATAGATATTTTGCAGTAAACTGCTTTAGTTCCAGTCCTATTTAGATTTTTCATCTTTTCTCTCTCCCTGGTGTAAAATTCTTCCCCACCTTCTCCTTTCCTATTAGTCCTGGGTCCTGATTTTTGAGTACATTTTTTGGGAGGAATATTGCACAGAATAGATATGAAGGCGGGGGGGAAAACACCAGATTCATCCTGGTTCAAGCCAACGGAAAAATCTATTCTTCCAAAAAATTAGGAGACAAACATGTTTGAGAAATCTGAACTGGCGATAGATATTTGTTTTTTTTTTATAAAAAAACACCAAAATAATAGCATGGAATGTTTTTCAACTGCTGCTGCTGGGTGCATTTTGGAATGAAAAGGAGAAAAAAAAAAAAGAATTGGGTTATGCACCCCATTAAGTCAGATCTGACTTGAATCAACAGCTATTAAACCGTCGACATGGTTCTGAGTTCTGAATCTGATTTTTGGTCTGTGTTTCTCAAACAGCCCGTAGCGTAAAGCAAATTGCTCTTGAAAAGGGCATTCAATAAGAAAAGAAAGAGGAACTGGATCTAACCCAAAGCCGGCATAGCTCATAATTTTCTTTCCCGCACTCACTACCCAAATCTGCCTTTGAAAAAATTGTCGAATGGCTTTCTCTGAAACTTTGCCTCCTGTTTGGATTGGGAATATTGTTGCTGGAAGAAACAATTTTTAAAAAAAAAGAAAAAAGAAAAAAGAAAAAGAAAATCAAACTCAGACGGAATGGCAGGATCTCTGGTTTCACCTAAAAGTAGCTTTTGGGGATCTTAGCTGCAAGATGGGCTTAGAGTCTATAATTGCAATTCTACACTTACATGCTTACTTAAGAGTAGGGATATGTTGATAGTATAATTCTGTCTCGGTGCCACTCATATCAGTCTATTATTTTATCATATTTTGCCACTGAATAATTAAAAAAAAAAGCCTTAAAATTCAAAATC
>JALGBA010000815.1:690000-724579 GCA_023970755.1 Azemiops feae
TTCTCTTCTCTTCCCCTCCCCTCCCCTCCCCTCTCCTCTTCTTTCTTTTCCTTTCCTTTCCTTCTTTCCTTTCTCTATTTCCTTTCCTTTCCTTTCCTTTTTTTTTTCCTGTTAAGCAAATCCTCCAAGCTCTCCCCAGACATTGAGTCTGGTGGATTTCAAACAACATTCACTTTGCACTTTCCCCTTGTCCTTTGAAATCGTGCCCGACTCCTTGTAAATCTTCACAACAGAAACCCCTGATGAAAGACAGACAGAAAGTAGGATGCTTTGTCAGAAGAATCACTTACAAAATGCAAGGTTAAAAGGTAAAGCAGCAATCTTAAAGAACCTGGCAAGGAACAACTAGAGAACCGTTCCCCCCCACCACCACCACCACCCTTCCTTACACTCTCTAGATAGCTGATCAAGTCTTGAATAAACCGGCTGTGCAGAACTTAAAACATTTCATTTAAAGACCAAACAAAGGCCCTATTTTGGAGGGAAAAGGTCAATGATGCAGCAAAAAAAAAAAGAAAGAAAGAAAAGAAAAAGAATTCATAAAAAAGGAAAGGCTGGAAAACAAAAAAGAATCCCCAACACAAAATGAAACCAAAAAATGCCGGACAGTGAAAATCCTGTCCTTGGCACCGAGCAGTCAATTCCAAGATTTGAAGTTTTAAAGACTTTACTCAATGAACAAACTTGAGTTTTTGCAAAGTCCCTGGGAAAGAGGGGGGGGGGGGGGAAAGTGAAGTATTATACCTTAGACATGAGTCATGGGGTTAGTTACCTTTGAAAATTCTTGAACACGCACATGTCAAGGAGCTGAACGCTGCTCTGGCAGAGAGCCCCTGGAAAACAAGGTTTTTCTTTTTTCTTTTTCTTTTTTTCTTTCTTTCTTTCTTTTTTTTTAATAAAAAGAAAATGACGTTTACTTGACCGGCTTAAAACCAACTGGGATTCTAGGCAGGTTACAGAATGTACAGAATAAAAAGCAGAATACGAAATCTGAAGGGAAGGAATGGAAATGGCATGGGGAGAATAGAATAGAATAGAATAGAATAGAATAGAATAGAATAGAATAGAATAGAATAGAATAGAATAGAATAGAATAGAATAGAATAGAATAGAATAGAATAGAATAGAATAGAATAAGGATGAAGAATAGAATAGAATAGAATAGAATAGAATAGAATAGAATAGAATAGAATAGAATAGAATAGAATAGAATAGAATAGAATAGAATAGAATAGAATAGAGCTGGAAGGGACCTTGGAGGTCTTCTAGTCCAGCCCCCTGCTGAAGCAGGAGACCCTATATCATTTCAGACAAGTGGCTGTCCAGTCTCTTCTTAAAAACCTCCAGTGATGAAGCACCTACAAGGGAAGCCCTTCCACTGGTTAATTGTCTTGACTGTTAGGAAGTTTCTCCTTAGTTCCAGATTGCTTCTCTCCTTGATTAGTTTCCATCCATTGTTTCTTGTCTTGCCTTCTGGTGCTTTGGAAAATAAATTGACCCCCTCCTCCTTATTTCCCCCCCCCCTTAGCTTTGTACACCCCACAAAGTCCACTGCAGCTGATGGCCAGTACATTTAAACAAACAATTATTTAATGCCATTTTGTTATATTGCCTGTGAAATTAGACAGACATTGATTCTCCACTGATGAACCCAACACCCATTGTAATATTTTACCTTTTTTTTTTTTTTTTTTTTACTTTATTTTTAATTTTCCAATTCCGGGGAGTGACTATGATCAAAATTCTACCCTAATCATATTTTTTAAAAAGGTGGCATCTTCAATCTACTAAATCTCTAGATTAGGTGGGGCAAAGTCCATCGGAACAAGTTTAACGTCTCTGGTAACAGTAGACGTTACTCGAACAGTAAAGCATTATATATGTAGATTTCCAGGGAAAAATTAAAAAGCCAAACAAAACGTATCAAGGGAAACTTGGGTTATTTAATGGATTCCAACTTCCTACATTCTGTTGGGAAAGAGGTAGAAATTGCTAGAAGCTGCTCTGGCTTTTACAGTTCATCATGATATAATGACAGGGGATTAAGAAGATCAAAAGACCAGGGCAATGTATAAAAATAATACATTGCTCAACAATCAGATTTGTTCATTGTTGTTCTGGAACCTATGATCAAGTCTTAGCAAGGAACAGAAAGAGAACTGGAGTCTTCCCATCTCTTCCCCATTTTTAAGGCAAGTCTCTGCCTCAGGGTGATTGCCCTGTTCACATGACTTGCTAATCTCTCGCTGGGAATTTGCTGGTATGTTTAGCCAACAGAAGAGATTATTACGGAGGGTTAGAACAGCCGACTTCAAATATTTGAAGGAATGATACATGGAAGGGAATATTTCTAGATCAGGACTGAACAGTTGAGTTCCTGGTGGTCTCTGAGTTTGTTGTTTTCTGGCAGACATTGTATGACCCATCTAGGTAACATTATCAGTGCTAGAAGGGAGAGGGGTTTGCGGAGAGGAGGAGGAGGAGTTCCACCTTTGGAATGTCATTGAAACGTAGGATGCCTGGAGGCTGCAGAGAGATGATTGCTCAGTGACATACATCCCTCTTGGCCACCTTGTCACTAAACTAATCCACAACACCTTACAACACCTAGAAAATATCTCCAATTATCTTTCCCCCCCCGCTTTGAAGTGCACTTTTAAGGCAAATGCTTTCTTCACGTTGAATGAGACTAAGAGGGAGAAAGTCTGGAACAGTTTTTCAACATAGGATTGGCTTAACTGCATTTGCGCTAAAAAAACATTAAAAACGGGAGAAAATATGAGAAAAATGATGAACAACTCACTTCTACCGGGGCAGTCCAACCATTCTCATTTATCAGCCAGAAGACTCCAATCCAGGAAGCCCCCACTGGCACGTGCACAACATCTGCTCAACAACTTTGACTGTCAAATCCCAGTGGACAGCCAAATGGGTCTCCCAGACTTAGGAAGACAAAAAAAAAGTGCCAGGCTTTAAACTACCACATCAGCAATGGACAATCCTGAACAGGATTCGCACCTCAGACGGCCTCTGTATAAATGGGGCATGGTATCCCGCCCCCCCTCGATGGGACTGTGGGGTCCCACCTCAAACTGTAGCTCACATCGTGACCGGCTGTAAGCCCAAGGCATATACCGGTCCAGTATCTGATATTTTTTTTAATATAAATGATGCTGCGCTTAAATGGCCTAGACATTGGCATTTGAACGTAGATCTCTTTAACATTTACGTTTTATTATGTTCTACTAATCTAAGTGAAATGTTAATCTATATTGCTAGTCCATGTATGATGCACCATATGCTGAATAAATAAATAAATCTGAGAAAAGGTCAGGCGCATCCAGACAAATCCAGACAAATCCAGACAACGCGAAACGTAACCAACAAGGACTCCTCAACCATTGAACCCCAAGGCCTGGGAAAACAACCAGGTTAATCCGTGGAACAGCTTGCCTCCAGAAATTGTGGATGCTCCATTGCTGGAGGTTTTTAAGAAGAGATTGGAACAAGTGCTTGTCTGAAATTATACGGGGTCTCCTGCTTGAGGAGGGTCCCTTCCAGTTCTGTTATTATGTTATTCTATCTGTTAAAACAGTGTGCTATATTAGGATTTGGGGGCACTGTGTTGAACTGGGAACTCTTTTCTTCTCTACAGCCTTCTTCTTGACACCGTGATGGAGATTCTCCGTCCTCCAGGTCATGGTTGTCCCAAAGGTACTTTTTCAAAAAAAGCACCCTTGGACTTTCTTTGTTCTTCTTTGAAGACGTTTCGTTTCTCATCCAAGGAGCTTCTTCAGTTCTAACTGTTTCAGCCCAGATGTTTTTAGGCTTGAGAACCACAGAAAACGAACCAACGCTGATGGTTGATTTATCTGAAGTAAGAGACATGCGTTGTCTAGAACGCATTTATAAAATCTCAAAAGAAGAAAGGAAGAACTGATAAAAAATATGGGATGTCGTTTAATCGTTGCAATTGTAGCCTGTCAATTGACTTTTAATTTCTGCACGTGCAAAGTAGGCCCGCTGTTGCATGACCAACGCGTTGATTTCTGATACTCTGTTTACAGTCTGCTCACTTCCAAGGAGTTTAAAAGCAGAGGACCAAAGGATGGAAAAAACACAGCAATTGCAATATCAGAGAAACCTTGGAGGACTCTCAGGATTACAGATGAACCTTATTTGAACCTTTCAAAATTGGAAATTGTGCTCTCTCTTCTTTTTTTTTCGTGGAAGAGACAACTTTTATCAAAAAGAACAAGAAAATGCAGAGGCAATAATTATCCGCTTGCTTGGAGCACCGGTGACTATTTTTGAAATCAAACAGAGACATGTCATAAATACAATTATTGGAAAGCCTTTATTTCCAGCTTGAAAGCTGTGCTTTTATAAAGCCATAACTTTTTTCAGTGAATCCAGTGCACGGGTGATTATTTTTTAAATGAAAGTATTTCTCAAAGAAGAACACGATGTCTTAAGGTATAAAAATGTTTCTTTCATTGCTCTTAATGAACTAGAGATCTTTCTTTACCTTCTTCTCCCTTTGACAGACTGTGCAGAACATGCTAAGCCTGCCTGGGTGTAGATTAATCTTGTTGGTGGGTTTACAGAAACCATGGCTTAATGGGTAGTTTAAATAATGCGCAGGCCACAGCCGTCCTCAGCTTAGGACTTCAATTAGGGCTCTATTTTCCATTGCTAAGCCAAACAATTTTACGATCTCTTTTGCCATGGTTGTTAAATGAATCCCTGCCATCATCATCATCATCATCATCATCATCATCATCATCATCATCATCATCAATAATAATAATAATAATAATAATAATAATAATAATAATAATAATAATAATAATAATAATAATAATAATAATAATAATAATAATAATAATAATAATAATAATAATAATAAAGTTGGAAGGGATCTTGGAGGTCATCTAGTCCAACCCCCTATACCCCTATACCATTTCAGACAAATGGCTGTCTAGTCTCTTCTTAAAACTTCCAGTGTTGGAGCATTCACAACTTCTGGAGGCAGGTTGTTCCACTGGTTAATTGTTCTAACTGTCAGGAAGTTTCTCCTTAGTTCTAGGTTGCTTCTCTCCTTGATTGGTTTCCATCCGTTGCTTCTTGTCCTGCCTTCAGGCACTTTGGAGAATAGCTTGACTCCCTCTTCTTTGGGGCAGCCCCTGAGATATTGGAAGACTGCTATCATGTCCCCCCTCGTCCTTCTCTTCATTAAAGTAGACATACCCAATTCCAGCAACCGTTTTCCTGACAGTGAGAACAATTAACCAGTGGAACGGCTTTGCCTTCAGAAGTGGTGGGTGCTCCATCACTGGAGGTTTCCAAGAAGAGACTGGACAACCATTTGTCCAGAATGGTATAGGGTCTCCTGCTCAAGCAGAGGGTTGGACTAGAAGACCTCCAAGGTCCCTTCCACCGCTGTTATTCTGAGGTCTACCTGTATTAGTTTCAACCCAGCTCAAATTCATTTTAGCAGCTGCATTCACACCACACACTAATCCTCCGTTTTAATTGTGGTTTGTGAATTCGCCACCATCATAAAGCGTGATGTATAGCTGGGTTGGTGCATAAAATGAAGAAAACCACATTACGGCTAAAGTTGATGTATGAAGGCAGCCAATATTTCTTCATATCAGTGACAGATACCCACAAAGTTAGTTTGTTCCATAAACAAAAAATTAAATAAAAATAAATGGGATTTTCCAGTTTTGTACTGACTGCTCTTTTCCTGCAAGTGCCACACAGGATCCAATAAATTAAACGGTAGCACAGCCACAAATTGAGTTGACTGCATAAAAGAGCCACCACAGAAAGCAATGGTAATTAAAAACAAAGGCAGATGGAAAGACGCAGAGAATTAGAGCAATTAATGATTTATGGAAC
This sequence comes from Azemiops feae, assembly GCA_023970755.1. Classification (NCBI taxonomy): domain Eukaryota; kingdom Metazoa; phylum Chordata; class Lepidosauria; order Squamata; family Viperidae; genus Azemiops; species Azemiops feae. The sequence continues at coordinate 695,908 of JALGBA010000815.1, forward strand.
CAAGTTGAAATGACTGAATAGATCATAAAAGAAAAACAGTTTAACAGCAAATATGAATTGCATGGTGAAACAAAGCCACAGCTTGCTCACTCTGAACCCCAGATGGGAGCTCTTTTCCTAATTTACTTAGATTAATGTAGAAATAATTTAAGAGGACTCAAAATTTTGGGAGGAAGATTTGAGCTAACCCAAACGCTGAAAAATTCCTTCAGCCTCTTAAATGTCTCCTTATGCTGCCAATCAAACATTTCTCTATTTATAAGTAATACATGCAGAAAAATGCATCTGAGGGCAGGACAAGAAGCAACGGATGGAAACTAATCAAGGAGAGAACCAACCTGGAACTAAGGAGAAATTTCCTGAAAGTGAGAACAATTAACCAGTGGAACAGCTTGCCACCAGAAGTTGTGGCTGCTCCATCACTGGAGGTTTTCAAGAAGAGACTGGACAGCCACTTTTCCAGGGGGTTGGTATGGAAGTCCTTCAAGGATCCTTCTAACTCTGTTATTCTGAATAATCACACCCACACATGAACAAAAAAATCTGATCTCAATGCTGCTTCCTGGTTCAAGCAATCTGTTTCCAGCTGTCATCCTGGAACAAAAAGCAATATATATATACATAGAGAGAGGGCATCAAAACTTATTCCTCCGGTGCTTTATGGCAGGTCAGGAAACTGTACACGACAGATTCATCAGCCTTAAGTTGCCTTCTCTTTGCAAAATCCATCTGGCTACATTTACTTGGTCAGGAGATTGTTTAAGGAGTTTTGTTTTGTTTTTGGCCCACTATCTGTATAAATCAAAGGTGAATTATTGGTACCCCCAGCTGTTTTTCATCTCACAGAATCTCCGGAGGGAGGGAACCCCACCGTTGGCCTACCACAATTCACAATTCACCGGGCCATTTTTCACGATCCGAACGTAGAACAATAAAACAGGTGTGTTGAATTTCTGCTTGGCTTCATATGCCTAGTTTATGATCTCCAGAAATGACATCCAAAACTGAGGAGGGGGCGGAAAGAGAGAGAGGGAGAGGGAGAGAGAGAGAGAGAGAGGGAGGGAGAGGGAGAGGGAGAGAGAGAGAGAGAGAGAGAGAGAGAGAGAAATAAATGCTGGCCATCTGCCTTGAATGAGGTCACTAAAAAATGGGAAAGAACTCAATGGAATTTGTATTTGGCTCTTGATTGCTACTGTAAAGGTCAGAGAATAGTTGATCTGAGGGGTATTTGGCTGTTGCAGTGGTGGGATTCAAATCTGTGAACAATCGGTTCTCTTTGTGGATGCTGCCTTCCGGAAGTTCGTTCCGGGCCTGGGCAACAAAAAATTAGCTACCGGTTCTGCCGAAGTGATGCGAACCGGCTGAATCCCACCACTGAGCTGTTGCCATTTCAACCAAGGATGGTGGATGCCATGAAATCCAAATTAATGGTATGAATTAATTATGAACTGATTGATTGATATTAATTGCACTAGCCTTGAAAGCCGCTGAAATCTGTCTCTTGGCTAAGAAAAAGATGGATCTCCTGAGACTTATACCATCTACCCATCCGGCATCCTGCGGGCATACAGGCAGCATCACTAGCTTATATATCTTCAAGCAGGGGTCCCCAACCTTTTGGGCACCGGGGACCGGTTCCGTGGAGAGAGGTTTTTCTGCGGACCGGAGGGGGGCAAGGTTTTGTGTGATGCCTGCATCCCACAGATGATGGGGCTTTGCTTGTTTGTGTGGACCAATTGCTGGCATGCCGTAGCCCGATACCGGTCCATGGACCGGGGGTTGGAGACCCTTGTCTTGAAGAGCCGTGGTGGTGCGTTGATTAGAATGCAGCATTGCAGGCTAATTCTGCATCCTGACTTGTATATTCTTGGAACACTGGGTGGGACGCAATCTCTTGATGGCAAAGAACTAAAAATAATAATCTTGTTTTGGCAAAAGGGTTCAGCTCTACCTTTTGCGAAGGTAGAAAATATGGCTAAGTGGTCAGGAGTCTTATCTGTCGGTGGGCACTTCAGTGGATTTTATTGCAACGATGTGGGCAGAAAAAACATTGTTTTAAAAGAGTTGAAAGTTAAACACGGCCAACATCTCACGAGACCGCTGAACTTTTCAGGCATTCTTAATTTGGGAGGTCAGTGTTCATGATCTAAACATCTCATAAAAGTTAGGGTCACCATAATATCAACCCCTGAGATTCCTGCAAGTTCTAAAAATTAAGCACAGATGCAGTCCAGAGAAGAATGTCATCAACTGAGCTTGGTGGTAAGAACCCATAAATTAGGAATCAACGCAAGTTAGCCTCTTCAGAACTGCCTTCTCTAAATCGGAGAAATCAAGAACCTCTCACAATCCCGCATTTACTCAACAGAGCTGTTCAGAAGATCCGGGAGAAGTTAAGTGGCCATCTGCAAGCCAGGGGGATAGCTTTTTAAGGATCTCCAAAAACAGGATGGCACTGCAAGGATGGGATGGGATGGGATGGGTGAACTAAAGGCAGTTATTTATAATTGCCCTGTAGCCTTTCTTGGAGAAAGTGATCATTGTGTAGAGCTGTCCATGGTCCTGTAACCACCAACTTATTGTTAGCTTTGGTTAGAAAACAACATATTGCAAGTCTGATTTGGGGTATTCTTTACTTAGAACAGGGGTCTTCAAACTTGGCCCTTTTATGACTTGTGGACTTCAGCTCCCAGAATTCTTCAGACAGGCACGCTGACTGAGGAATTCTGGGAGTTGAAGTCCACAAGTCATAAAAGGGCCAAGTTTGAAGACCCCTGACTTAGAACATAGAATAGTGGGATTGGAAGGGATCTTGGAAGTCTTTTAGTTCAGCCTTCTGCTCAAGTAGGAGACCCTATGCCATTTCGGACAAATGGCTGTCCAATCTCTTCTTAAAAACCTCCAGTGATGGAGCACCCACAACTTCCGGTGGCAAGCTGTTCCACTGGTTAATTTTCCTCATTGTCAGGAAATTTCATCTTAATTCTGTGTTGGATCTCATTTTAAGGATTTTTTTACCCATTACTTCTTTTCCTGTCCTCAAGTGCTTTGGAGAATAGTTGAAATCCTCTTCTTCAACAAATCAGGGCTAGGTGAATAATAATTTAGCCTAATGTGTGAATCTAGGAAGGAAGGGGTAGAGAACGAAAGAAAGGAAACAAGTAGTGGATGAGTACAACAGTAAGATAAGGAAGGATAAATTCAAGGAAATTGAATTTTCGTATTGGAGCATTTTGCAAATTATCTTCCATAAATCCATCAAACAACCACCAGGATTTACTTAACCCTATTAGTAGAAACTCTACTTTTCACCAAACAGTGGCAGACTGTTGACCTTAATTGAAGATGAAGGTTCATTCAACACCATGAAACTGATGGGTGTAGACAGTCAAGAGTAACCTTGATCTTTGTCTCCTCAGCAAATGGGCCACTTGGCTGAACAATTTATTTGCATAGAAAACGTGGTCCCTGGAAGCCATGATTCAGTTGATTCTGAAACTCTTTCTGTTGTTCCCTAATGGACAGAGCTAAGAAATAAGATACAATTATTTTGCAAGCAGAGAAATGAATAAAGGATGCGCTCAACAAAGCGATGTAGGACAGGATGTTCTTCTCGCTTCTGGTTTATTCAGAGCACAGTGTCGGGAAAGAAGCATCAACCTAGGAGGAGGAAATAACAAGACATTTCCAAATGAGAGTAAGTGCTGAGGTCTGCTTTTGGTTTCTATCAGATGAGGCACACCTAGCTGAAGATCTTCATAGCTTTCAGCCGATTGTTCCTATTTATGTTACGGTCCTGCCCTTCCTTCAAAGCACTCAAAAAAACAAAATAAAACAAGGAAATGGTTGCACTCAACGGCGTGCCTGGCTGAGGAATTCTGGGAGTTGAAGTCCACAAGTCATAAAAGGGCCAAGTTCGAAGACCGCTGGATTAGAACATTCTCAGTTTAAAGTACGGAATCTCTGATAGATTAGACCAAACTCACCAACAACAAAACTAAATGCGAAGCACCACAGGACTTGATACAGATGAGGGGGAAAAAAAGAAGTCTGCTAGAGGATGGAGATACCCTCTGGCAATGTATCTCCTGGTCAAGTCTCTACTGATGTCCGTGACCCTCTTGGCCAACTTGCTTGACAGGAGCAATAGCAATCAAAACCTGAGCAGGCCAAGGGTTACCCTTCAAGGGACGATGATGTTCATTTCCCACAATGCACCAGAAGGCTCGACAGTGGTGTCCTCCAGGTCTCCCACATGGGGAAACCAGAACAGACATTATTGGTAGGCTATGAGAAAGCAGATGGGCCCTAGAGCCTGCTAGAGGCATCCTGCATCCAAGTCAGGCCAGCTCATAGACTGTCAAGATGCTTCAAACATCTCACAAAATTCTACCCTCTGGAAATTTATGCCAGGAAAAAAATCTGTAAGCCTTAAAGGTCCTTACAGGCAACTGTTTTATATAGTCCCAAAAGTTTGCAGGCAGGAAGAAGAAAGCACAGAATACAGAACACAAGAGTTGGAAGGGGGCCTGGAGGTCGCCTAGTCCAACCCCCTGCTCAGGCAGGAAACCCTACACCTATGGAGATTCTCAACCATCCAGGTGCTTTTTCAATAGGCAACTGCACTTTCTTTGTTTTCCCTTTAAGACTTTTCACTTCTCATCCAAGAAATGTCTTCAGTTCTGAAACCCTTCTTCAGTTCTCTGAAAACCTAGAATAGAATAGAATAGAATAGAATAGAATAGAATAGAATAGAATAGAATAGAATAGAATAGAATAGAATAGAATAGAATAGAATAGAATTATGGGATGGAATAGAATAGAATAGAATAGAATAGAATAGAATAGAATAGAATAGAATAGAATAGAATAGAATAGAATAGAAAAGAATTAAGAATAAGAAAGAATAAGAATAAGAATAGAATAGAATAGAATTAAGAATAAGAAAGAATAAGAGTAAGAATAGAATAGAATAGAATAGAATAGAATAGAATAGAATAGAATAGAATAGAATAGAATAGAATAGAATAGAATAGAATAGAGCTGGAAGGGACCTTGGAGGTCTTCTAGTCCAGCCCCCTGCTCAAGCAGGAGAACTATACCGTCTCAGACAAGTGACTGTCAAGTCTCTTCTTAAAAAACTCCAGTGATGGAGCACCTACAATTTCTGGTGGCAAGTCGTTCCTCTGACTAATTCTTCTCACTCTTCTAGGTTGGTTCTCTCCTTGATTGATTTCCATCCGTTGCTTCTTGTCCTGCCTTCGGGTGCTTTGGAGAACAGATCGATTCCTCCCATCCTTCTCTGTGAAACCCCTCACATATTGGAAGACGGCTATCCTGCCGCCCCTCGTCCTTCTTTTCGCCAGCCTCGACATACCCAGTTCCTGCAATTTCTGTGAAATGAATTACCTCCTTTGCGTTTGTTTTATTGCCTTTTCCCTCTCCGATAACTGTCAGAGAGGGCTAGGGCCCTGCTCGACTCCCAGGCAAGTCAGTTTTGCATGTCCCGGGCAAGCTGTCGGGCGGAGTTCCTTATTTATGGCTGCGAATCTGGGCAGCTTGCATGAATCAGAAACGGTGGTGACTGCCTGCATTAGGCTTTCAAAACACACAATACTTGGCCTCGCCCATGTGTCACACATTCCAAGTGAATTTATTAGCAATTCTTGTTCGGACGGTTCTCCTCTTCCAGAGTCCTGGGTAACCTTTATTTCCCCCCCTCTCCAACCGTCAAAGTTTCTAGAGAAAGGAGAGATGGGTGGGCCTCAGAAACGCCCACGAGTTACAACCTACGTCGACTTTCTTTGAAGTTTTGGAAAGGCAGAATTCCCAAAGGGGACCTTTCCCATTTCCTTGCATCGTCCAGCCGGCCTTTGGAAATGATGTGATGATTCCCCTCCCACCCCCAGTCTCCCAGATTAACACGTACAAGCAGTTCTCAACTTATGACCAAGGCTGGGCCCAAAATTTAGCTTGCTAAGTGAGAAGTCTGCTAAGTGCCCCATTTTTATAACTTTTCTTGGCACAGTTGTGAAGTCAATCGCTGCGGTCGTTAAATGAGTCACACGGTTGTTAAATGGATCCGGTTTCCCCGTGGACTTTGCTTGTCAGAAGGTCACAAAAGGAGAATCATCTGACCCCGGGACGCTGCAGCCGTCATAAGTGTGAGTCAGTTGTCAAGCATCCAAATGTAAATCACCTGACCCCCGGGGATGCCGCTAAGGTCACCAGTGTGAAAAAATGGTCATGAGTTGCTTTTTTCAGTGCCGTTGTGACTTTAAGCGAACTGTTGTAAGTTGAGGACTATCTGTATTTTAATTCTCTGGATTGTGGGCTTCTTCCAATTTTGCAGTACGTTTTTTTGAAGGGAAGTGTGTATCGGCGGCCTCTCTCTTGCAAACGGTAGGGCTGGCCTCTGCTAAGAATCTTCCATAATAAAACTGTGATCAAACCAGTGACTTATTTTTTTATCGTGAACTGTTATGTGCCGGCTTTGGAAACCAGGGTTCCCAGGAGGAGGATATTCAAATATATTTCTAAACCACCCATCTCCCTCAAAGAGGGCTCTAGATCTTCTTAATAATAATAATAATAATAATAGTAATAAAGTTGGAAGGGACCTTGGAGGTCATCTAGTTCAACCCCCTGCTCAGGCAGGAAACCCTATACCATTTCAGACAAAGGGTTGTCCAGTCTCTTCTTAAAAACTTCCAGTGTTGGAGCATTCACCGCTTCTGGAGGCAGGTTGTTCCACTGGTTAATTGTTCTCACTGTCAGGAAGTTTCTCCTTAGTTCTAGGTTGCTTCTGTCCTTGGTGAGTTTCCATCCGTTGCTTCTTCTACTTTAAGATGCTTTGGAGAATAGCTTGACTCCCTCTTCTTTGTGGCAGCCCCTGAGATACTGGAACACTGCTATCATGTCCCCCCTTGTCCTTCTCTTCATTAAACTAGACATACCCAATTCCAGCAGCCGTTCCTTATATGTTGAAGGGCTTCTAGTCCAGTCTCCATCCAGAAGTGGCCTATTTGTCATCTTTCTGTGAACAGCTGTAGAGATGGTTCAGAGAGACCTATCTGGCTAACTAGAATGGACTTTGCATTGCGAAGAATTTGGCTTTGCTGGTCTTTGCTTTCTCTGCTTCTAAAGCGAGCTTCTTTCCGACTCTTCAGCCAGCCCAAGACTCAGGTCAAAGACTAGGCATTCCCTTTGGCTCATTTACCATCAAAGAGACTGCTTTAAATCAACAGAAGGCTCCGCCCCGGGGGTTATTCTTAAGAAAAGAAGACTCAGAAGCTTGAGTGACATATGCTAAGTGGAGGTGGAATTTAAACAACACCAAATATATATATATATATATGAAAGAAACGGTGTTCCTCCACTCCACCCAAGTTGAGAGCTTAAAGGCAATCCCTCAACATCACATCAAGGCCTGCGTACGTGTGCGCCAGGATGTGGTTAAACACAGATTTGAAAAGCTCCCCTGATTAGCCCGTTCTCGTTAAGCACTCTTTCAGAAAGGTAATTGGACTGTCATGTAGAAAACTAATTAAGGGCTCATTAGATCGGGCCCTTTCTTTATGCATACATGGCTCCCGTTCCACTAGGTTGCCAACCGTGGCTCCATGGAATATTGACCTGGAAAGGGGGGGGGGGTCTTTCAGGACTGTGGGGGGGGTTTTTTCCCCTCCTGCTGTAAAATGCCACTCATTTTCATTTAAGGCAGCCTTATCATCATCTCCTGTTTTCTTGAAGTGGTAGAAATCATTTAGATTTTTACTCAATCTTATTTCTGTTTCATCTGTAACTGGTTAAAAAACTCCTTCCTTCCTTCCTTCCTTCCTTCCTTCCTTCCTTCCTTCCTTCCTTCCTTCCTTCCCACAATTCCCTAGATTTTGCATCAACACGCAGCTTCCATTTTCCCCGCAGGATGCCCAGCACGAACAGAAGCAACAAAGCCAGTAAAACAGTTTGCCTCTCCTGCCTATTTGTCCTTCTACAACGTGAAATGTTCAGTTTTTCCATTTTATAGTTCACTGGCTTGTTCAGTGGCTTGTTCTGATAAATAGTGGTTGAATAAGTAATTTTAGAATTTTGATATCACAGAGTTGCAACGAACCTCTCTTTAGATACAAAATCTATTACTTCAATTACTTCAAAATGTGGCAGGCAAATGTGATTGTGTTTCTAGAGAATTCCTACTGACTTCAAAGAAGCCAAGTAGAGTCAGGAGTGGTTAATATTCAGATGGGCTGTCATAAGAAATTCCCAGGGCTATAGACTATAGGGGAAGGAGAAGAGGAGGAGGAGGAGGAGGAGGAGGAGGAGGAGGAGGAGGAGAGGAGGAGAAGATTGGAATACCCTTTCACCTGAAAATTAAATGAACGTGTTCATGGCTTCACTAGGAGTTGAGTTCAGTTCAAAGGAGACATTGCTAATTCCACAGACCAAGATCTCTGGACTTCTACTCTGAAGTCCAGCTGTGATTGCACCATTACTAGTCAAGTTCTGGAGATCCATCTCCTCAAGGCAAGGAATGGCCCATCTTGATGATCACGGATTATATTCTCTACCATGACATTGTCACTTCCATCCACCTTGACTGACTCCACTCTGAGAACTAATTAACAGTGTTAATTTTAACGGGTTCTACATCTACCATTCTTCCTATTCTTCTTGAAAGGAAGGCTACTAAGACCAGGTAAATAACCATAAAACAAAAGGTGTTTTCAGCGGTGGTTCCCCATTTCTAATACACCTCTCCCAGAGCGTTCGTGTGATGTTTATGACCCTTTGGGACAAGCAGGAGACCAGCTTTAATTTTTTTTTCTCTTCCCAAGCATTTCACAGCAAACTCTTAAAAAAGCTTTTATTATTGTTCAGTTGCTTCTTTTATTGCTGTGATTCCTCGCCATGAAAATTCATCAGTGAGAGAATAAAGCAATGCTACCGATTACCAATAGTACTGCCCTCCCTCCCTCCTTCCTCTTTCTTTCTTTCTTTCTTTCTTTCTTTCTTTCTTTCTTTCTTTCTTTCTTTCTTTCTTTCTTTCTTTCTTTCTTATTTTTTTTTAATGGCTGAGCTTCTTCTCTGTTGATTAAAAGCAGAGTGGAATAAGTAAATTGAAGAGAATGAGATAAGGTTGTTCCAACACAGATTATTATTATTTTTTTGGGTCTATTTCTACCTAGATGAAGGCAATTTGGGACATGTTTGTTGAAGCCTTTGTCCTTGGATTCCAGCCTAGTCAGTTAGATCACTATCTCCTTCCAAAACCTACCTAATTAGAAAGAAGGTATGCGCACTTCACCCTGAGTGGTGAGGATGGAGTGTTGGTTTAAGCCAGAAAAACCTCTATTTCTCCCCTGCTCATCAGCACGGCTTCTCAAGAAAAGCTTTTCTACAAAGTGCATGGGCCCATAAATAACCAGCAAACTTGAGGATAAATACAGCTGAAAGCTGACAAAGGCCAGCTGATGAATGATGTTTATTTAATTTCTCACGTGTGGTCCACCGTAGAGGCCATCGTGGGGTTTGCTCTCAGTTTTTAAGTCTGGGATCTTCCCTTTCATAGATAAACAATAGCGGGGATCCTCCCCAGCCCGTGTTTGTCAGGGCGAGAAAGGCTGGGTTGAGGATCAGGTGTAAAGGAATACATATTTTTAGAGTAGATTTTCTTGTTCGCCCGGAGTATTTCCAGCTTTCAGACGCTGCACCAAAGGCCCGTAAGTCAGGTCCGAACACGTCCAGCAAAGCCGTGCATGTGGACAAGTGACATTGTAGGAAAAGGACCCCCGTTAGTCTAGGGTGGCAAAATTCTGGAGTCTGCTAGCACCAGTTTTGACTTAACCAACGTTATCAAGAGGTTCCCGGTTGTGTGAACTGCAGCTCACCCTCTAGGCATCTAATAAAGTGACCTGCAGCTCGTGACTTTTCATGGAATTTGCTAGTTGGAAAAAAAAGGGCTGGCAGGCTTCTGATTTGATGGTCAAGAAATGTTTAAACCCACAGGTTCCCCCCCCCCAAAAAATAAAAAAACCCAAGTCAAATTGTGGGACTATGTTGTTATTATGATTATTGTGTTAGTATAACTGTATAGAGAGACAGTTTGATGTAATGTTTAAGGTGCTGGTCTAGAAGCCAGGAGATTGTGAGTTCTAGTCCCGCCTTAGGCATAAAAATCGACTGGGAGGCTATGGGCCAATCACTAGGAGACTGTAAGTTCTACTCCCGCTTTAGGCATGAAGGCTGGGTAACTTTGGGCCAATCACCAGGAGACTGGGAGTTCTAGTCCCGCCTTAGGCATAAAAATCGACCGGGAGGCTATGGGCCAATCACTAGGAGACTGTAAGTTCTACTCCCGCCTTAGGCATGAAAGCTGGGTGACTTTGGGCCAATCACCAGGAGACTGGGAGTTCTTGTCCCACAGGCATGAAAGCAGGCTAGGTAACTTTGGGCCAATCACCAGGAGACAGTGAGTTCTAGTCCTGCCTTAGGCTTAAAAGTGGCTGGGTGACCTTGGGCCAATCATCAGGAGATTGTGAATTCTAGTCCTGCCTTAGGCATGAAAGGTGACCGAGTGACCTTGAATCAGTCACTCTCTCACAGCACAACCAACCTCACAAGGTTGTTGTTAAGGGGAAAATAGGAAGAGGAAGGAGTATTATGTATGTTCACCATACACCATGCTTATAAAGTGATAAAGCTGGGATAAAAATCTAACAGACAAGCACAAACAAATAAATACTGACATTATTAGCATAAGAATAATATTATCCCAGATCCTTGGGAAAGATGTGATAGGTGGATAAAAATGCCAAATCTAGTTTGAACATCTTGTAACTGTGCAATGAAACAATATAATAGGCAGTTATTATTCTTTGAAATGGGGGTATTAGAAACAGGCTCTCTGCAAAGGTTGGATTTGGAGAGAACCAGTATTATTATTATTATTAATTTAAATTTATTGGCTGCTCAGCTTCAATCGACTCTCCCTTAAAGGGGAATCGACTGAATCTGAGCTGATTTTAAATCGATCGAATCCGAACGGATTTGCCTTTCCAAATCACTTTGAACGGAAACGTGAAAATGAACGGATTGCTGACCAAATCGGACCAAAGTCAGTGGCCATCTTTGCTAACGGTGGGCTTGCTTATCTTTGTCATTCAAAGATTCGGAAATGCAATCGTTTTTTTTAAAAAACAAAATAAAACAAAATATGCTAATTGTGCCTAAAGACACGTTCTGTGTGGATTTTATTTTATTATTATGCTTTTTTAACAAGCATTCATTGGGTTTTTACTGGGTGTGTGTGTGTAGGTGCGCACTTTTGAGTGTCTCTGCAGTGGGGGGAGAGGGAGGGAGGCAATAAAATTAAAACAAAAAGGACAGTTTAAAAAAAATGTAAGGGTTGCCTAGATTGTTGGCACATGTTATGTGCTGAAGGTTTAATGGCTTTAACAGTAAATTAAAAGATAATAAACCACATTGTTCATGGCAGCTCAAAGGGAAGGACCACTGAAGGGGTAGGGAATTGGACACTAAATTATCCATTGGTTATACTTATTTGCCTTCATGTATTTTTCCAGCCTCTGGGCTTTTGGGCTACATGGTGAGGGTTGTTGTTTTTTTTGCATACTTTTTGTGTTTTTTTAGCTCCAAGGAATCCTTTTGATTTTGATCAGCCCCTACACCGAGAGTTGTGTCAGAGTTGGAAGAACATTGAAGAGAAGGAGCAGGCAGGGTTGACTGTTGTTGGTAGAGAATGTCACTTTTGGGGTGTGTGTGTGTGTGTGTGTGCACAGGTGTCTATGCGTGTAGAGAGACGGGGACTAGTTGGTTGGTTGAGATGAGAATAATAGAATATCAGAATAACAGAGTTGAAAGAGAGATCTTCTAGCCCAAACCCCCTGCTCAAGCAGGAGACCCTATACTATTTCAGAGAAGAGTTGGTCCAACCTCTTCTTTAAAAAACTCCAGTGTTGAAGCACACACAACTTCTGGAGGCAAGTCGTTCCACGGGTTAATTGTTCTCACAGTCAGGAAATTCCTCCTTAGTTCTAGGTTGCTTCTCTCCTTGATTAGTTTCCATCCGTTGCTTTTTTTCCTGCCTTCAGATACTTTGGAGAAGAGGCTGACCCCCTCTTCTTTGTGGCAGCCCCTCAAATATTGGAATAGAATAGAATAGAATAGAATAGAATAGAATAGAATAGAATAGAATAGAATAGAATAGAATAGAATAGAATAGAATAGAATAGAATAGAATAGAAAATGGAATGGAATGGAATGGAATGGAATGGAATGGAATGGAATGGAATAGAATAGAATAGAATAGAATAGAATAGAATAGAATAGAAAATAGAAAATAGAAAATAGAAAATAGAATAGAAAATAGAACAGAACAGAACAGAATAGAATAGAAAGTAGAATAGAATAGAATAGAATAGAATAGAAAATAGAATAGAATAGAATAGAATAGAATAGAATAGAATAGAATAGAATAGAATAGAATAGAATAGAATAGAATAGAAAATAGAATAGAATAATCTTTATTGTCATTGTGTAACTCACAATGAAATTAAGTGCTGTCCCACAGTGCACACTACGCACAAGTAAAAACCACAAATAAGAACCTACATTATGTAGCCACATCCTTCACATTCTATTCATCAAGGACAGTGAGAAGTGTTAAATGAACTGTTGTAAGCGGAGGGCTGCCTATGAAATAAAATAAGTGAAATAAAAAACACCATTGGACGGCCAGGTGGAAAAGCAGCCCAACCCAGAACCTCAAAGCCAAATCCCTGCTAACCCCTCTTAGCCTCTCAGGACCACATTATCTCTCCTAATACAGCCACAAGGTCCTTACACCAACACAGTGTCTTCCTCCAGCATAAATATTTATATAAGGCCGACCTCTGGCTGCTGCGTTTTCCTTTTATTTGATTTCTGCTGCCTTTTGTGTCTGGCAGCTCACGCAGCCTTCGGGCCTTCTGTCCGCCGGAGGAAATGGGGCGTGAGAGAGGAGTGGGAGGGGGGAGAGAAGAGGATGTCATTTGGGCAAAACAAAAGCATTGTGAGGCAGTTGTGAGGAGGGAGGAGGGGAAGGCAGGGGAAAAAAAATATCCCTTCATAAAGAAGCATGGAAGGGGGAGGTTGAACAGCCATCAGAAGGCGAGCCACAGAAAAAGGCCTTCGTTGCCTCCGGTGGTCAAGATGAAGTTCCTTCAAAGCTGAACTTGACTCTTGAGAACTTTTCCTGAATATCTCTATGTACTCTTCTGGAACACGGTATGGACGTTGCTGGTCTTCTCCTGAGATGTTTGAAGACTTAGCCTGCTCAGTCTTGAAGGGGCCCCTTTAGTGACATGTCCAGAAATTCAAGAAGCTTTTTTGCACGATCAAGGGACCCCTTTTAACAGTGCGTGTCCCACGTTCACAAAAACCCCCCCCAAAGATTATGTGATCACAGTTGCCAAGTTGACTTCTTCTGCTCATCTCTCCCCAGATGCCCCTGGACCGCATAAAAAGCTTTGAGGAGAGGCGCAAGTCATAAACTCATGTCCGTAGATGAAGGATACAGCCGTTCAAGGTTGCCCGCAGGTGACCCCAACAAATCCCGATGGCAGCTACAAGCATCCATGGAGAGCCAGTTGGGTCTAGTGATTAAGGTGTCAGGCTAGAAAGCCAGAGACGGTGAGTTCTAGTCCCATTTTAGGTGCAAAAGCAGACTGAGTGACTTTGGGCCAATCACCAGGAGACCGTGAATTCTAGTCCCGCCTTAGGCATGAAAGCAGGCTGGGTGACTTTGGGCCAATCACTAGGAGACTGGGAGTTCTAGTCCCGCCTTAGGCATGAAAAGTGGCTGGGTGACTTTGGGCCAATCACCAGGAGACTGGGAGTTCTAGTCCCGCCTTAGGCATGAAAGCCAGCTGGGTGACTTTGGGCCAATCACCAGGAGACTGAGAGTTCTAGTGCCGCCTTAGGCATGAAAGCCAGCTGGGTGTCCTTGGACCAGTCACTCTCAGTCCAACCCACCTCACAGGGTTGTTGTGGGGAAAATAGGAGGAGGACCTTGTGTTGGATTTATTCACCACCTTGAGTTATTTTACAGAAAATAAGGGTGGGATAGAAGTAAATAAATAGATGAATAAAAAAAAAAATTAAATACAACCGAAACCTCACCCTTTTAAAGAACTATGGTGATGTACGTTAAAAAAAAAAGAGGGAGGTGGGTGGGGTTGACCGTGGCCAACTTTATTTCTTTTTTCAGCTTCCTTCTTATGGGCTCCTTTTCAGTCTTCCTAGGACTTTCATCTCTCCAACTTTTATTTTACTGTGTTTTATTTTTCGCAATTTCCAAAAGGCTTTGTGAGTGCGCGCCCTGGTCTACTTAGAGCTTTCACCACGGCTCCTTCAAAGATGGCTCTGTGTTTGACTCACGTGAGCAATCAGTCTTCTATGTTGGCAGAGCATAAATTACCGTGGAAATGCTTTCTCCCTGTTTCCTTGGATCTTAAAAACGCCCATTTATCATTTCTGGGATGTCTCGTCCTGCCGGCTGGCAGTCTTGACATTTTCAGCCCATTCATCTACGCCGCACAAATGGCTGAGGTTTTCCAAAGCAGCCAGCAATCTGGTTACTGTGGCTGGCAAACAGTTTCCTGATGCCACACACCCCTGGCAATGCCAAGCGGAGTAAGTGGTGCTCTCTAAATCACCAGCTGGCTTCCCATAGTAGGTCGCTCTGGCCATGAGAGTTGATAAATGGATTAATATTGGCATCCCTCCCTGGCAACAGGCTTCTTATATTGACAGAAGTATGCAATTCCGATCGCTTTCTTGTTTTTCCAAGCTTAAATCCATCTCACTTTTAAAAATACACAAGACAACAAGTGTACTCTTCTCTCCTCCACCTTCCTTCCTTCCCTCCTTCCCTCCATCTTTCTCTCTTTGTTCTCTCTCTCTCCTCCCTCCCTCCCTCCCTCCCTCCCTCCCTCCTTCCTCTTTCTTTCTTTCTTTCTTTCTTTCTTTCTTTCTTTCTTTCTTTCTTTCTTTCTTTCTTTCTTTCTTTCTTTCTTTCTTTCTTTCTTTCTTTCTTTCTTTCCCCTCTCTCTCTCCTTCCTCTCTTGCTTCCCTCCTGTCTGTCTGTCTGTCCTGTCTTTCTTCTCCTCTCTCTCTCTCTCTCTCTACCTACCTACCTACCTTACCTACCTACCTACCTACCTACCTATCCTACTACCTACTACCTACCTACCTACTACCTATCTATCTATCTATCTATATCTATCTATCTATCTATCTATCTATCTATCTATCTATCTATCTATCTATCTATCTATCTATCCATCCATCCATCCATCCATCCATCCATCCTCCCTCCCTCTCCCTCTCTCCATTCTCACCTCCTTCTTCTCCCTCTCCCTCTTTTTTCAATCACCTCTCTGGGGAGACTGGAAGAAAGATGTAAACAGCAAGGAGACAAAGAATGCCAGCTTATCTCATAAACAACCACTTGACTCAGGTGGGGAAAAATTTGAAATTTGTCGCTATTCCAACAGATCGCCAGAAATCAACCTGGGAAGTTCCTCCTCCGAGATTCAGCCAGATGTTTAGACTGGATTTGGCATTTTGTCTACCTATCGAGTCCTTACCAAGGACCTGGGATAGGCAGATGTTACTATTATTATTGTTGTTGTTGTTGTTGTTGTTGTTAAATGTGCCCCTCCAAGCTATGCAGTTATGGTGGAGTGGAAACAAACATTTGTTCTTCTGCATCGTCTAGTATAAAACGGCCTCGTCCTCCCTGGAACTGTCACTTCGTGTCAACGTTTCCAGGCTGCATCTGGGGGCCTGGGAGGACCCGTTGTGGAGCAAGCTTTACCAACTGCTCCAGTGTTTCTGGCCAGCTTCTCAGCATTGTCAGGGGCTCCCTGCTTCTCCCACAGCTTCTACGTTTCTTGGCTGTGACATCTGTAATGATGCGCTGCGACAGAGGGAATATGCACCACAACGGCTGCAGCTCCCTGCTTGGAAGGCATCACCTTCTATTGACATCAGGCTGAGGATGGCAATTAAGGCTACAGATGATCGTCTTCCTGCTCCGGCATCCGCAATTCTGGGATAGGAAGGGGAAGAGGCGGGGAAGAACATGGAGAAGCAGCAGCAGCAGCTGATAATCGCCATATTATCTCAGGCGTTGTGGAAGATTGCAGAGTGGAATTAACCGTCGTTCTTTACTCAGTAAGACTTACGAGCCAGAGTAACTAAGTAATAGAGTTGAAGCCCTTCTAATCCAACTCCCTGCTCAAGCCGGAGACCCCATACCATTCCAGAAAAAATGGCTGTCTTCTTGAAAGCTTCCAGTGATGGAGCATCTACAACTTCTGGAGGCAAGCCGTTCCACTGGTTAATTGTTCTCACTGTCAGGAAGTTTCTCCTTAGTTCTAGGTTGCTCCTCTCCTTGATTCATTTCCATCCATTGCCTCAGGTGCTTTGGAGAACAATTTGATTAGTTTGGGGACACAATATTGGGGATGACATCATTATATTATTATTGGAATAATATTGACTAATATTGGGGACAGAACTTTCTAGCAAGTGCTATTTTCAGAAAGAGGAAAGTCAGAAATTCTGGAGGATCTAAGCCAACGTCCCCGTGATCTTCTACTGGGTCTTTATTTACCTGTTTAGATCTATAGCTCTCTCTCCTGAACGGTGCTGCAAATCCAGAGCAGAATAAAATCTGGGCTGATCAGAGGTCAAAAGGGACTGCTAACCCTATCAACTGACCATACTGTATTTTTTTAACCTAACCTTGTGAGCAGGACACGGATGAATTTTTACCCCTGCTCTCCTTCAAATCCTGTTCTGTGCCCCAGCCGTGAAAACGTCAAATAAAGCCTAGGTCATCAATTTTGATGAGATTATTAAATGTACACAGGCTTCGCTGCAAAGGATTAGCTTGGTGCCAGAGCTTGCTGTTTGCACTTATTAATAATCATTAAATTGGCGCAGGAGCAGGCGGGAGAAGAGAAGTTTTCGTGGCTTCGCCCACCAGCTTCAAGTTTCATATTTTTCTCATCTCGATGTTCCCCTGCTGAGTAGCGAAATGGACATTTAGAGCTCAACCACGTTGCCCAACAGACGAGGAACCGGCAGCCAGTCCAGAAAGAATTTTGATGCACTTTTGTCTGGGAAGGGCTGTTTTTCGTCTTGCTTTTTTTTTTTTGCTTTGGGGGTTTAGTGCCAAAAGCAATTGTGATTTACACTCTGCGCCTTTCCAGTAGCAAAATGGTTTTGATTAAAGGCGCACATATCATGTTCATTAAATTTTGCACAAGCCTAATCCGAGGGGGTCTGTCTGGGGCTCCTTAAAAGGTTCAGAGATTTACACTTCATTCTGTAGGAGCAGATTTTTTTATTTTTATTTTAAATCACTGGAGGATTTGCTGACCTACAATTAGAATCGTTGAGGCGTATTTACTTGCTCCTTAATTCATGCAAGGCCTTGCTTGAGTTTCATTAGGAAGGGCAAAAATGGTTGAAGTGTGATTTTGCCTTGATTAAGTAGGGAGTAAGGTCATGTTGGTCGTAATCCTAACCCTTATAGCAATTTTGCAATGCATATACACCAAAAAGCGATGACTCTTCAGAAGGTTTAAATCAACCCACCACAAAGAGGGCTGTAGAATCTTAAACTATTTTGCACTGGTTATTCGCCTCCATGTTCTACGACTTTAGCTCAGTTTTTCAAATAACCGAATGGTTCAAACCCCAATGGAATTAGAGGGAAGTCCTGGATTTTCGATGGTTTTGAAAAGAAGAAGCAGTACAGTGATGTTATCAAAAGTTTGGCAAATGGGCTCCTGATTTATATTATGGATGGGGAGGCATTTTCCTTCAAAATGTCTATGGAGATTCTCAGTCATCCAAATCCTGGTTGTCCCAAAGGTGCTTTTTCAAAAGGCAACTGGACTTTTTTTTTTTTTGCCTTGAAGATGTTTCGCTTCTCATCCAAGAAGCTTCTTCAGTTCTGAGTTCAAGAAGAACTGAAGAAGCTTCTAAGATGAGGAGCAAAACGTCTTTAAGGAAAAACAAAGTCCAGTTGTCTCTCGAAAAATGCTGTAAATGTGAAAAACGGTCACAAGGCGCATTTTTAGGGCTGTTGTAACTTCCAACGGTTCTGCAAGGAGCAATCAAGATCTTTTTTGTTTGCAGTTACTCAAAACAAATCTCATCTTTTGATTAAACAGAACTTGATGGACGTCCATTTTCTTTTTTCTCTCCCCCCCCCATTTTCCCACAAATGAGTGACAATATGTGGTTGTGAAGCTGAAGAAGAAGGAAAGAGTTTCAATCCTTCGTTCTAGTTCCCAGAGAGAGCTCTCTAATCCACCTTTGACTAGAAACCTCTTAAGAAAGAGAATCTGCAAGTAGGTATCTTGTTCCACTGACTGTTTTTATAGTGTAATTCACGCTCCGGTTTACCTTGGGTCACCAGGGATAAAGATGGCGGATCATAGTTTATATTAATGGTTTAATTCATAAACATTTTCGTACAGAACCAAGCAATGATTAACAGATGTTTTGCAACTGGAGTGCATATGTTATAGATAGCCATTAGAACATCTGTAGAAGTTCTTTTCAATGGCTTGTAAAACTTCATTACAAGGAATACGTTCGCTCAGTAACCATTGATTAACTGTTTATGAAAATATCAACTAGCCATCTGTTGTTCTACTTAGAAGGAATGTGTATTCCAACAAAGCTTGGGTTGGATCCAGTCAGGAAAAAAAAAACCCATGTAATTTGATCCTCAAGGGAACTATCTAACTTTATAATGTAGTTGCGTGCTTAAGTATCATGAATGTATATTGGTGGGGGGAAAGCTACTAAGTTCAGGAAAAGTTCTCCCTCAAATTTATGAACTTTCTTTAAGCCACTCTTTTTTTTTTCCTGTTTACATGGCAAATACAATAACATTCAATGTGGTTAGACATCATAGCTTTATTTTATTAACAACATTTTGTTTTGGATTTCTAGCATGCCTTTCTGCATAAACAGAAAACTTAAATGTAGAGGCAGATTCATAAAAGAAAAAGTCAACAAATTTAAAGCATGTTCAAAAATTGGAGAAGAATGGGCACAATTGCCAGGGTATTCAGAGCAGAAATATAACTTAATGCACCCCAAAGTATTAGTTATCCAGATCCTGTTTGAATGTATCTGATGTAAGGAAGGCCACAACTTTATCCTGGTAACTTTAACCAGACTCAAACTTGATTGATTGATCGATTGATTATGTCTAGTCTAGTGAAAAGAAGGACTAGGGATGATATGATAGCAGTGTTCCAATATCTCAGGGGCTGCCACAAAAAAGAGGGAGTCAAGCTATTCTCCAAAGCGCCTGAAGGCAGGACAAGAAGCAATGGATGGAAACTCATCAAGGAGAGGAGCAACCTAGAACTAAGGAGAAATTTCCTGACAGTTAGAACAATCAACCAGGGGATTGCCTCCAGAAGTTGTGGCTGCTCCATCACTGGAGGCTTTTAAGAAGAGACTGGAGCGCCATTTGTCTAAAATGGTATAGGGTCTCCTGCTTGAGCGGGGGGTTGGACTAGAAGACCTCCAAGTTCCCTTCCAACTCTATTATTCTATATATGCTTCCTAGAATAGCAGAGAATCAGGAAGAATTACAACTCTAGTTGGATTATAAGAAGGCTTAAGAACACCACACCATGTCTGTGAGAATTTCATGGCTACATGCTGAAGATACATTAGAAAGAGCGAGCTTTGGATAGTCAAACAATATGGATAAATAAAGCAAGCCTGATCTTCATAATCAATTGCTTCCACCATCCCCCTCTTTTAACTGAAGGAGAGAACTCCAAAGTCTTCTGCATTTAGGAATCAATTGTTCCCTTTTTGGCTGGTTATTTTAGATTGCTTGGGACAGAGATTAAAAATAACACAAGGTTATCAGAAGGGGTGACATTTCATACAATGGTGATTAGAATGTTTCCAGATTTAATGCTTGGAAGGAGGAAGAGTGACAATAGTCATCAACTTTGACCCCAGAAAATTAGAATGGCTTCCTGGATCTGGGGAAATTACGAGCTAGAGAGAGGGGGGGGAAAAACCACTACCACATACACAAGAAAAAAACCCCAAACTTAATGCCAGTGGATCGGAGGTGTTAAAATTAGAACGCTTTGTGTAATGATGGGCGTGCATTTCTGCCTTGTGTTCCCTTCCCACCCTTTTCCACCTAGCTCCTAATGCAGAGAATTAAATAAAAGTAGACAATAGAAGGGTGGAGGAATTTCCACCCACCTCTGAATTATTTAAGTCTGGTGGTTTAAAAAAAAAAAATGTTGGGGACATCCACAGATAGCTGTACACAAAATATTCTGCATATTCTCAGGATATTGTTGACTGCTGTGCTTGCATGACCAGTTGAAACTAAAGCTGGATAGAAAAAGCCACGCAACTCTTAAAGCAGCTGCCACTTCTTTTGACCTTCCCTGCAGAACAAAAAGACCGCTGCTTTAATGAAAGAACAGAAAGTCGGGCGAGTTAATACGAGGTCCGAAGAAAAAAGTTTTTGTTGCACGATCAACCTTAGAGAGAGCTCTGTGTGTCGGTTTAAATAATACAAGTCCTGGAGCTCCTGGCGAAATGATTTCAGTTTTCATCCCACCTTCCAGAAGAAGCGGCCTTGAGGAGGCAGCTGCTGTTAAGTAGTTTCATGCTGAGGGTAGGCAACTTGCCTCCAAGATAGACATGACTACTGAAGGTGCCAGAAGCCAGCCAGCTTGCATATTTGGACGTAGGGAATAGACCTCAAGGACAGGGATGAGCGATGCTGACGGAACAAAAGTTCTCCAGATCTCCATCTTCCTTGTGGGACTGCTTAATCAACACTGACTGGGGACTTAGGAGGCCAACTAGGAATAAGGTAAACGTAGCAGCTTCGGGGAAAGAAACTCAAGTGTGTTATTGCCCATCAGAAGAGAGCCATTTTGGGGAGATATGAAAACAGATGTCATGTTTCATACCATGTCTCTGTCTGTTCCTGTTTGCTTATCCCTTGAGGGGAGACATAATATGCAAACGAGAACTGCCTTGGCCTTATTATGTAGATCTAAAGCCATGGTTTGACATCAAGAAGCCACTAGAAGCAACTTATTCGAGTTCTGTTGATGCTGTTTTATTCTCCCTACTTGATTAATTCATGGGTTTCTCAACTTGGCCCTGGAGCAGAGAGAGGTGACAAATTCTTTTATTATGGTTATCATTCTGTCTTCACAAGGAACCTCTGAAACCATTAAGCTGGTCAACTCGGTTTCTTTGCCTGTTTCTTGTGTCGGCCTTTCCAACAATTGCAACCTAGACATTACAATGGAAGGTACAGGAATGAACGGTTGAGCTTCCTGGAAACTCACTAAGTAAATCTCTCTCTAATCCTGTATCCCTGGTCCCGTGGAGATCATGCTGCTGTGTTCCAAATTTTGAGAGGCTGCCACAAAGAAGAAGGGAATCAACCTATTCTCCAAAGCACCTGAAGACAGGACAAGAAATAATGGACAGAAACTAATGAAGGAAGCTAATGAACCTAGAAATAAGGAGAAATTTTCTGACAGATAGAACAGTGGATCAGTGGAACAACTTGCCTCCAGAAGTTGTGGGTGCTCCAACACTGGAGGTTTTCAAGAAGAAACTGGACAGCCATTTGTCCAGAATGGTATAGGATCTCCTGCTTGAGCAGGGGGTTGGACTAGATGACCTCCAAAGCCCCTTCCAACTCTGTTATTCTGATTTTAGGAAGCCCACAAGTAAGGATAAGGTTTATCCCTTCTTCTGCTTTTATATCCAGCAATTGGTCTTTGAGATTTAATACTTCTGCACGTGAAGGGGCTACGAAGCCAATTCTATAAAGGCTATAAGTCAATGCATATATTTTGTGGACCAAGGTCTCAAATCCAGTCCTGGGCATTTTCTACCCCCCAAAGATCAGAAAATGGGAATCCACGTTTTTGACTGGAAACCCTGGACAGGTTTCCTTAGCAATGGAAATTTGGGGTGCAATTATGGCCGTAAGCCAAGGACTTCCTTATATGGATTGATCTCAGCCTAAACCTGACCAGGCTGAACAGCTTGTTCAAATATGCCGATGACATATTTGAACTGGAAAAAAAAGTTTGGTCCAGTTGCCATTATTCAACTTTTAGATACATTTGACCTGGATGATTGAGTCTTCATTGACATATTGCAAGCCATTTTGGGGGGGGGGGAAGACTTGAAGTTGGTTTGGCAAGAACTGGTACATTCCAACAATTCTGACTCTACCTAACTAATTTTGCTCTGATGGATGAAGTTGCTGGGATGAGCGACGAAACATCTCAGATTAACGAAGTTTGGTCCCGTTGCCGTGATTCGACCTTTAGACACAAAGCTTGTTCAAATGTTTCTTGATTCGGTCTGCAAGAGTTAGAAATCACATGCCCTTAAAAAAAAACAATCAGCTGTTTTATACCAGATTCGACCGCTACTTTCTTCTGATTCATTTTTTTTTCTTTCTTCTTTGCGTTGGGTCTTCCTACCCTCCCGTACCAAATTGTCCCCTTGTCCAATTGCGTATGATTTACAGAAGCCATGAAAAGGGTTGGAAACCTCAAAGGCTTTAAAATTAAATCTGCCACGGGGAGTTACAAAGCGGACATTCACGTGGCTAAACTGATATGATTGGGGCAGATTTTTATTTTTATTTTTCATCTTCAAACGAATGAAGATAAATGAAGAATCGGAGCTGCCCAAATCGGTCTGGCGGACTTTTCGTGCTTTGCTAAAAAATCTCCCCAGTGGTCAATTTGATTTTGGTCCAGTTAAGGATTAGGGGTTTCATCCAAACCTATGAGAGAAAGATTAATTTTTCTCTCTCCTCTCCGGGTAAGTTCTCCCACCTTTTAATAGCCTTCCTTGCTATCTACAAAAGCAATAAATAAAAAATAAAAAATGAGATGCTGAGGGTTATTAACTTATAGAGGCCAAAGAAATCAGGAGATGAACACAAACAGTTTGCCCCCAGATAGGATCCATATCAATAGAGTACCCCAAACCCTGGATTTCTTTAAACGAAGAGAGGTGGTGATGCGGAGTGAAAGACGAGAACGATATTAGCCAAATGAAAGAGGAATACGATTGCTGCGTCTCCGGCTACAGCTGGTTTATGACATTTAATAAACAGATTGACGCTCGAGGTTGCTCTCATTAAGTGATCACTTTGACCTCGCTGGCTGTAAATCAAACAGCCGGATTATCAATGCTCCTGATTCCAGCCTGTACATGGGCGCCCGACTGTCTGGATTAATGAGTTCAAAAATAAGAATGGAATCTGCAAGGATTGACTTTTAAAATCTCCCTCCCTCCCTCTTTTTCTCTCTTTTTCCCTCACTCCCTCTCTCCTCTCTCCTTTCTCTCTCTCTCCCTCTTTCTCTCTCTCTCCTCTTTTTCTCACTCTCTTCCTCCCTCCCTCTCCCTCCTTCTCTCTTTTTCTCTCTCTCTCTCTCCCTTCCTCCCTTCCTCTCTTCCTCATTCCCTCTCTCTCCTCTCTTTCTCTCCCTCTCTCCCTCTTCCTTTCTTCCTTCCTTCCTCCCTCCCTCTCCCTCTCTCCCTCCCTCCCTCTTCTCTCTCCCCCCTCTTTCTCTTTTTCTCCCCCTCCCTCTTTCTCTTTTTCCCTCCCTCCCTCCCTCCTTCTCCCTCTCCCCCTCTTCTCTCTTTTTCTCACACACCCAGACACCCAGAAACTGACAAAAGTGTATATGGATTCCTCCAAGTTGTATCAGAAGCTCCTTTGAGATAAGGCGAAGAACTGAACTGGAAGTGACTCATTTTTATTAATGTGAAGATCATCTCAACCCCTTCGCCAGTTTGCGAGGACATGAGAAAAGATGCTGTACCCCAAAACTAGAGCTGAACCCGTAGGCCTTTCTCTTTTATAGCCCCATTTCTTGATGGCATAAATCGGCAATGATTTAGGAGCTCTGGCAAACACCTAGGTTAACAGTGAGCATATTTTATTAGCATAATCATTCATTAGTAAGTAGCTTTGAGGCTGATGGGAAACAGAAGAAGCTCGAAGCACGATCCGGATTTTGTGTTAACTACAGAAAAAGTCAGGGTAAAGTTTCCTTGATAGTTCATTGATTAGAGTTTTATTTCCAGATTGTTTATCTGGTGCTGGTTTGGTTTTTTTTTTTAATACAAAGTTTTATTAGTTTGTAATGTACGATACGATCGAAATACAAAGTAAATAGCGGAAAAGATGGGAAAGGGAATAGAAAAGTGAGGGAAGGGAGGAAAAAAAAAGGGGGGGGGAAAGGCATTGACTTCTGATTTCCTTTGGTGCTATAGGATATCAACGTCAAACCTCAACTTTTTACTTTTACAAAGTAATGTAAACTAGCCATTTCAATAACGTCAAATCTACCTAATTGGTAAAGCCCACAATCAAATTTTCTTTTCTTTTTTTCTCTCTCTCCATCTGGTGCTGTTTCAAAGAGCAAACCAGAAGACTGTCTCCCAACCGAATCTGGCACAGCAAGGAACTGCATGTAAACAACCAGCCAAAGCTCTTGTCCCGTGCAGTGAAACATCTGCAGGAAAACCACCAAGCTCAGAGCACATCAAGAACCCCAAAGTCAGCCCTGAGCTACATGTCTCCGAGGCTATTTGGACAGGCGTGAGTTGGAAAGCCAAATTCCCAAACCATCCCTTACACTCTTACAGCTTTTCTGACACGACGGAGCAAAACCCAATGAAAATTGGGCTGGGAGTGAAGGGAGGCCAAGCCAGGCATTCAAGTCTTGTAACCTGAGTTGGGTGTAAGTGGTGCTAGTGGTGTAAGTGACGTGTAGAACATAAGCACGAAAGGCAAGTCGTAAGCCCCCCCAAGTATCATCTCCACGATATTCTCTTACCCAGAAGGACTTGAAAGGAGAGAAGGTGGCTCACGATGGCTACACTCATGAGTGGCTACACTCATGTGTAGTCACGAAGGTCAGACAATGTCAAGAACAGAACTATCCCTCCCAGGCCGGCTTATCTCCTCGTGTCTCTCAGAAAAGGTCACGGTTACGCCAGGATTCAAGATAGCTGCCTCAAAGATCAAGCTGTGACACACACACACACACTCCTCAGGTGATGATTCGCAGAGAGAAGAAGACTTCTGGACTGGCATTCAGTTCGCCTCTTGGGTTGGTTTTTTTTAATTTTTTTTATTCCTTCCTGCCAGATCACTTTCCCATGCTAAAAAAAAAGTTTGTTTCTTTGTTTGTTTATCTATCAGATCTAGAGGGACTCTGGGAGTAAAATATTAAAGAATAGAATAGAATAGAATAGAATAGAATAGAATAGAATAGAATAGAATAGAATAGAATAGAATAGAATAGAATAGAATAGAATAGAATAGAATAGAATAGAAATTGGAATGAAAGAATAGGAATAGGAATAGAATAGAATAGAATAGAATAGAATAGAATAGAATAGAATAGAATAGAATAGAATAGAATAGAATAGAATAGAATAGAATAGAATAGAATAGAATAGAAATTGGAATGAAAGAATAGGAATAGGAATAGGAATAGGAATAGAATAGAATAGAATAGAATAGAATAGAATAGAATAGAATAGAATAGAATAGAATAGAATAGAATAACAGAGTTGGAAGGGACCTTGGAGGTCTTCTAGTCCAACCCCCTGCTGAATCATTGCAATAGTTCAGTTAGCAACACGGCCGTTAAGGGAATCTGATTTCCCCATTGGCTTTCCTTGTCAGAAGGCCGCAGAAGGGGGTCACATGACCCCAGGGACACTTCCACCTTCCTAAATTAACGTTAAAATCAAATTTAAAAATTCAATGTTGTTAAAATAACATTACAAGGCAGGGGGAGGAGGATCTTCAGGGGGCTAACGAGCCCCCCACGGCTGTGTGGTCCTCTGTGAGCCCCAAGCAAGACAGAGCCAGCCCCTTAGACCTTTCCAGAAGGCCAGGAGAGTGGTGGTGGTGGTGGGGGGGTTGTTGTCAAAGTTTTCCTGGTTTAAATTTGGATTAAATTCACTAACTTTAAAAAAAAAAAAAGTTGCAAGGGAATCTTGCGATCTCCGGAGCGCAGGTGCTGTTGGAAGTGACCCCCCCCCCTCGGGCCCTGGAAGTGACCTTGGTCTTCCAAATGAGAGTCCCAGGAAGAAGCCCGTAGCATCACATCCTTGTGCTCCACAAAGTTACATTTGCCCTCTAACTCTTCACAGGTCTTCCAAACACAACAACAACAACAACAACAACAAAACCCAACAACCATCTCTGTTAGACCAGGAGTCAGGTGCTCAACATCTCAGATGGTGATTTCCGGACTGTGTTGTATAACCTGCAGGCATCGGGGGGGCCCCAAAGCATCCAACAGATTGTGACCTCCGTGCTTCTCTCAGCTGCCACTCCTGACCCTGGTAGGAGAAGGATGTTTGGCTAATTGAACCACATGGGCGTTGATTGCCCTGACCAGCTTCCTGCCAGTGATTACCCAAAGTCAATCAAGTGGCAATTTTGAGAAGGTCAAAAAGGCCTTCAGAGTCCAACAGTTTGGGAGGAAATTGGATGCAGCCCACCTGGGTTTTTTCCTACCCCATTGGCCCCTCTGCTTTTTATGCTGAACACTAGTGCTTTCTACACTGTCTTTGTTGGCTTCAACATGTCTGAGTGTCTCCAAAAGGTAAATGGGACACATTGAGAAAGGTAGCCAAGGATGATCAAGGCTATACCCAAGGCCTCTGTAGAAAGGTTAAGCTGGGGAATGTCTATGGAGAGTCTCAGTCTTCTGGGTCATGGCTGTCCCAAAGGTGCTTTTCCAGGAAGCAACTGGACTTTCTTGTTTTTCTTTGAAGACGTTTCGCTTCTCATGCAAGAAGCTTCTTCAGCTCTGACTGGATGGTGGGGAGTGGAAAGATTTATACTCCTCGCAGACAGCTGGTGTGGGGAGAACTGGGTACATACAACCTGGAGAAAAGAAGACGGAGAGAAAAACTAGATGGAGGATAGCTATCGCTGGAAATAATCAACAGAAACGATGCAGCAATTTGTTAGAGATGACCTGTCTCTCTCTTAGGACCACAATGGAGCTCCACCGTTGCTAAGTGAGAAATTGGTTAAGTGAATTTTGCCCCGTTTTACGAGCTTGCTAACCACGGCTGTTAAGTGAATCAGGCTTCCCATATGGACTTTGCCCGTCAGAATGTCACAAAAATGGATCACAGGTGGGACACCGCAACCGTCGTAAATACGAACCAGTTGCCAAGCATCTGGAATTTTGATCACGTGATCGTGGGGATGCTGCAACGGATGCTGCAACGGTCGTAAGTATGAAAAACGGTCATAAGTCATATTTTTTTAGTGCTGTTGTAATTTCGAACAATTACTCAGTGAAATGTTGTATGTCAAGGACCACCTGTATAGAGAATAGAGAGCTGAAAGCCTGTTTTCATTTATTATTCGGTGGTTTAGTTAGTCTATCCAACACCACCATGCTAAATTAGAATAAGATAGGCTAGTTCATGTTTTAGCCTATTGAGGCAACCCAACTATTGTCTTAGTATCTTGACCATCACATTAAGCTATTAGAGCATCTTAACCCGCAAATCAAGCTATTACAAGCTTCATTATTAGCTTCTTTTTTGCATTTTTAACACACACTGAAGAAAATTAACATAAATGGGAAACTTGGCATGGTTTCGGATGACAGGAAGAACTGTTTTGTTCTTAGCCAGCAGTCCATCAACTCAAGCATTGCTCATTACAACTTCCATCCTGTGTACCCAGCAAGTTTAATTAGGTACGGATGTCAGAAGCAATAGTTCAACAGCATTCTGGAATGTCAGCTTAGGAGCTGCGATGGTAGGTGAAGGTCTGTTGATAGCCTTCAACTGGAGATAACTGGGGTTAAGGCCAGGCAAAGCAAGGGGGAAAAAAACAACAACTCATGATGATCATCGTGGACGATTGAAAGCCTGCTTAGGAGAGAGAAGGAAGGAGGAAACTGTGCTTGCTTCATCCCTTTTCTGTATTAAATATGAATATGCAAGTTTGCAGAATCCAATCTGGGTCGGTCCCTTTTCTGAGCTTTCGGATTTGCCCTGGAGCCCCCATCCTCAGGGAACTTCTCTCTAGCTGAGTATGAGCTGTCCCGTGTGTGGTATTTATATGGTGTCGGTTGTGTGTGGTTTTTAGAATACAATCAATTTTGCAGCTACTAAGATTGTTGGACGAGCAGGCACAAAAACAGCCAGGGAAGGGATTGAAGCCTGGGAAACGGGTCCCTCCTCAGTCAACAGGAGTGCTCATTTACCACCAGCCTATCCAGTACTTAGGAAGGGAGGGCTGGGCAGCACAAGCAAAGGATAGTCAACGACTTAACAGCCAGCCATCAACACCCCAATCAGCATCTAAAAAGCCACATACAATCGGCACCATATAAATACACACACTGAACAGTCCAAAGCACACTGTCTGCTAGAGAGAAATTCCCAGAGGATGGGCTTCAGCACAAGTCCGAAAGCTCAGAAGACTGGTCCCAGTGACCGAACCAGACGGGATCCTACAACGTTATCCCGGGACACATACATT